>JAAQRG010018697.1:20000-22446 GCA_011634625.1 Babylonia areolata
GTCAACATATGTGCAGACCTGCTAGTGGCTGAACCCCCTTTATGTGTATACACACACAGAAAATCAAATACGCTCATTAAAGATCCTGTGATCCATGTCAGCGTTCAGTGGGTTATGGAAACAAGAACATACCCAGTATGCACACCCTGAAAACAGAGTACAGCTGTCTACATGGAAGGGTAAATAAAGAAAACAGTCATACAAACAAAATGCTGCATGTCTGTATCAGTGTGTGTGTGTGTGTGTGTGTGTGTGTGTGTGTGTGTGTGTGTGTGTGTGTGTGTGTGTGTGTGTGTGTGTGCATGACTGCAACCTGACTGAATGACACAGGAAACGAATGATAAGCACCCAGTGGCAGCTGTCAGTCGGCTCTAGCCAGGTAGGCAGCCTGTTTTGTAGATAACACAATGTTTGGAAAGCACTTAGAGCTTGGTCTTTGACTCAGGATAGGTGCTATATCAAGTATCCACATCATCATCATCTGATCGTTTTTACCAGTGCCAACAGGAGGCTTGACAGAGAAGTGCAAAATTCTCAAGATAAACTGTAGAACTTGAAAAAAAAAAAAAGTCAGAAAATCAACTGTAGAGTCACCTGGATGAACTATAAGCTATCTTGTTGAAAGAGAAATTCACAGGAGATCGAGAAGGTTAAGATTGATTGTACAGGTGGAATCCATAAATTGTGTGCAATGCTGAATAGAAATGCAGCAAATGATGATTAGAAATGAAGTTCCAAATAAAAGTCAGATATGTGAATGGAAGAGGTCTTGATATCTATACACTGACTGCTTTATCTTTTCAGGTTATCATCTTTTTATTCAGGAAAGCAATCCATGTGACTGTCACTGACTCAAAGTGTTTATGGGAAAATATTTTCTGAAATATTTACATATATTTAAAAATGTATAATTCTTTTTCTTTTAATAACTTTTGAAAAATCCAGTTTTTAGCATTTTTATTGTTCACATACACGGAAAGAAATACACACACACAAAAACCCCAATAGCTACAACAACAACAAAAAAACCCCAACAAAACAAGACAACAGAAACACACAGACATACACATATTCTCTCCATCTCTGTCTCTCCCTCGCAGGCATCTGGACAAGAACCACAGGGGCTGCTTTGAACTTCTCTCTCTCTCTCTCTCTCTCTCTCTCTCTCTCTCTTTATATATATATATACTTTATCAAAGTTTGGACAACCTTCTATCTACAAAACATATTTCATAAAGGACTGATGAGAACTGTGTACACCCACCGTCAATGAACTTGTTCACAAAGTGCTTCATCTCGTCAAAGGCTCCATCCATCTTCATGCTCTCAGACACATCCAGACACAGCACTGTGTAGAAGGACTTTGCTTTGGGAGATGTCACATCTGGGCAGTTTCAGTTTGGTGATTAATTATAGATAAAACTCATACAGCACTTTAAGCTGAATCAAGCTCCAAGCACTTTACATATCCAATACTTAAAACAATTTGTAAGCACATGCAATGAATCTCAGTAATGGCACCTGGTGGGTAAAGGGTGGAGATATTTCCGATCTCCCAGGTCAACCTGTATGCAGACCAGTCAGTGCCTTAACCCCCTTCATGTGTGTACGCACACAGATGATTAAATATGCACGTTAAAGATCCTGTAATCCACTTCAGCATTCGGTGGGTGATGGAAACAAGAACATACCCAGCATGCACATGGAAACCGTTAAATTATGTAATTTTTTTCTGTTTTTTTCCCCACAAAATCAGATATTACATGGCCTTGTGGCCATAATTTAATGGTTTCAGTTTTCACTTTCAAGGAGGTATCACAGGATGTGGACCAATCCATACATGCTACACCACATCCGCTTTGAAAAAAAAAAAGATGAAAAAAGCAGTATCCTGACCTTCATATAAACCAATACACTGGTCAGGTATTGTGTCATACAAATCAAACAACAACACTCACACACAACACACACACACACAACACACACACACACACAACAAACACACACACACACACACACACACACAAACACAACACACACACACACAAACACAACACACACACACACACACACACACACACACACACACACACACACACACCACACATATACACAAAGGGAATGAAATAAACAGTTTCACTTGACAAAAAAACAACAACAACCCCCCCCAAAAAAAAACAAAAAACAAAACAAACAGAAACAATGTGTGAGTCTGACCTTGACAGCCTGTTCAAGGTTAGTGTCAAAAAAAAAGAAAGAAAAAAAAGGCCACCACTTAAAGTGACCAAACAATGACATATCTATCACATAATGTGACACAGACAGACAACACAGCACAACACAACAAAACACAACACAGCACAGCACGACACAGCTGAGCACAACACAGCACAGCACACCATCTATCACACAGCATGACGCACCATGCAGGTAGGCCCTCTGCAAT
>JAAQRG010018702.1:0-22572 GCA_011634625.1 Babylonia areolata
CAGTAGAACACACACACACACACACACACACACACACACACACACACACACACACACACACACACACACACACATACAGCATGCTGGATTACATCAGTGATGTATACACTAATTATTCTGTTTTCTCATACTGGTTGAGGATAACATTTCAGAACAGGGTACATGATGATCATGTCCTTTTTTAAAATTTATTTTTATAAACACTGAAACAGAAAACTAAACTGTTCCATGAACTTTCCTTTGCTGTGCTGTACACATGATAAGACTGGCATCAGCCACAGGTGATAGGGGTGGGCTTTCAGTTATCTTCACACCAGGTGAACATTCCTGTGCTGTGTTCCGGCAGGAGAGTAAGGCTCCCTTGCACACCTTCCTTTCAAGGACCTATAATTGACTGGTGCAAATTATCAAGGAGTGGAAGAGAAGAGTAGGAAGCCCACACAGTTTTAGCTGTTAGGACTTTAGCAGTGGAATTGTGATAAAGAGGAGGAAAGGTTCCTATTGAGGTTCTGCAAATTGTAACCGGTAGTTTTGTCTGCAGTAAAGTGATGATTAGTCTGCCACCTTTACAGGGAGTGGAGGAGGAAGGATTTCAGCGAGTGACCTCGAGATCAGTGTTAGGGGATGATTAAGTGGCCAGGATTGACAGTGGTTGAAATAGGAGACAGGTACTGAGGTAGTGATTTTTCAGAGCCCAATCAGTGTATTGTAAGATAGCATCACTTGGTGTACAATTTAAAAATAACGGAGAGTTGGAATCAAATATGCAAATTATAAAATTTTTGTCCTCCTCAAACCAAGATTACATATATTGCTGAACACTATCAGTGTATCATGTGTGATGTGTGTGTGTCTGTGTGTGTGTGTGTGTGTGTGTGTGATTATGCTTGCAGCAGTGATCGTGTGTACATGTTTTATTGGATTCATGTTTTGTGTGTTATAAAATGAACAGTTAGGTTGGTTTATGCATGCACATGCATGTGCAACCCACACACCCACCATAGTAATGCCCATCTGCAACTGTAATATATAAAATTATAACCTTTTTTTTTTTAGTATAACCTTTTTTTTGTACTAATTTTGTTTTACGCCGGTAATTGAAATGATTTTTGCTTTTCTCACTTACCATGATGAAATATTGATTGATTGATTGATAATATGATAATGTTTTCCTGAGTTGAACATGAGAGGTTTAAACTTTAATGAGGAACCCATTTATAGCCTTAAACTTTTGATTGTTTTTGTGTTTAGACATAAAAAAATCACATATATGTAAACACTGTGTACATTCTCAGAATGCACACAAATACTGTAGTATTGAAATCACACATGGCATATTTCATGGTAATATACATTGATCTTCCTGGTATATCCTTTATCTTTCTTGTTATTGATCATGAAGTAAAAAACAAAAACAAAAAAACCAGACAGGGCGAATGCTAAAAGTTTGATCAGATTGATTTATGTTATTAAAAATATTTTGTGTATACTTTGATTTTTTTAAATGTTATGTGCACAGCAAATTATGAGTTCAGTTTCATGAATGTGTAATTGTAGCATTTGTGATACTGTGTACATTCCAGACCAAAGAAGTCATGCCTGCGGCTTATGTTTGGACAGTTCAACAGAACATACTTTTTGTTTTAAATTGAACAAGGAAAGTGTAATTATAATGGGAATCGTTAGCCTGTGTGACTGATTAGAGCCTGAACTGTTTGGGTGGTAACAGTGGCAGATCCAGACAGTGGGGCTCCTTTTGTGTTTGGACAAAAACAACATGTCAGCGGCGCATGGCGTTGTTTTGCTACCGCTTTTATTCCGCTGACAGGGCCTTGTTGCTCAACGGAGGCGTCAGTGGGGAGGGAAAGGAGGGGATGGGACTGGATGGTGACCGGGGTAGAGGAGGGAGTGGGGCATCTCCTGCACGTTTCCACTTTGCTGTTGTATTGACTGACGGCTGTCATAATCGTTGAGCGACAAAGGGCTGTAACTGTACCGGTGTCTGTGACCCTGTGTTCCAATGGAGGAGGAGAGAAAAGGCTTGCAGCTTGAGGCAGACGAGAAGTAGAAGGAAGCAGAGTTCAACTTCTATCATCGTGGTCGGGACTCTCACGCTGTGCGGCCTCTGATAGATCTGTCTGTAGCCCAGCCCAGCATGAAACGTCCGTCCAGCCTGGCTTTTGCACTGCTTTGATAGCAGAGGAGGGGATAGAGGAAGGACTTGAAATTGCCTGAACACGATCGTTTTCATGACTGCAGGGGGTGGGATTGGGATGATTGAGATGAGTTTGTGTGTGTGTGTGTGTGTGTGTGTGTGTGTGTGTGTGTGTGTGTGTGTATTATGGAGAAAAGCATTGACACAGAATGGTGGATAAGAGAAAATACAAATGATAAACAAAACAAAACAAAAAAAGTAATTTCTTTGTGACATTTTTTATTTCTATCACAGTATCAAAAATGGGGACCAACATCAGTTATCATCACTCCACTTCTCCTTGATTCTAAATTTCCCTTGTGCATACAGTTTGTAATGACTACCAAATGCCTCATGTGGGACTTGTCTGTAATCATTTGATATTGAGCCAAACAAGCCTTAAGTTTGTGGTGCATTGCCTGTATCCCATCATCCATGCAGACATGCACATGTGTGCAAATGTGCACACATACATGTGTAGCAATTAACATATAGTACACACACACACACACACACACACACACACACACACACACACACACACACATGTAAATGTTAGAATGTAGAAGAGAGAAATAATTTGATCAGGTCATTTCTGTGTAGTCATGTTCTAATACTAATAAATAAAACTATGAAAATGACAGCCATCAAGATCTTTATCCTATAAAGTATAATCCTGTCATTTTTGTCTGCTAAAGTACATAGTAAAATATGTATAAATTTATACAGTGCTTAAAATAAAAAAAATCTAAAGGCAGATCAGTCTGAGCAGCATATTTTGCCAGTCCACAGTTATTTGAGTGGGGAGTTAGGAATGATAGGATGGCTATTAATCATTTAATGGGTCCTCACACTGCTGAACTATTACAGCTAAACTTAAAGGAGGAAAGTGTGTGCACAAGTGGTATGTGTGTGAGAGAGAGAGAGAGAGATAAGAGGGAGGGAGTAAGTGTTTGAACAAAAATTGTCTGCATTGTATGTGGCTTCACTGGCTGTTTTCTGCCTTTAGTTTACTTTGGCTACCATTGCCCATTACATATTGTCAAGCAGTTTGGCAGGTTGTCTGGTTGGAGCTAATATTTTGCTGGCTTGCTAAGCTCCTAAAAAACCAGAAGCCTGTTGTGAGGGATTATTCTCCTGTCACCAGCTTTTCCTGTGTTCTGCAATATAATCAGACCTGTGGGAAATAGGAAAGAATGGGCTTTATGGTTTAGAGGTTGGGGTGGAATAGTGCTGCTTTGTTAATTGTATTTTAGTAGCTAAAATTTATGTGTGTGTGTTCCCGTTTCTGTACAGCAGCTAGATCTACTGATCCAATGGACATTAACTTATCACTATTATCAGAAGCAGAGATGTGGAGGGTGTGTTAGGGAGGATATGAATTCCCTTTGTTTTTTTGTTTGTTTTGTGCTGGACAATATTAAAGAAGGATTAACTCAGAAATTGTTAATAGGTTCTTCATTTTTTGTGCCTTTAAGTTATTATTTTCATTATTTATTGTGCAATTATAAACATTTTCATTTGATGCAGTGTTACTGTATGACTGGGAAATTTCAGTGGAACTTAAAATTTGTTTTTATCAGTCCTGGACATGGGCAGATGGGAAAGTCTGAAGTGGAAGGAATTGACTTCAGAAGTTGTACTTTTGTAGTTCCACTAATGTCACTTTTCAGCAATTAGCAAATGATTTCTTGGGTATCCAAAGGCTGAAAAACCAGTTTATTGTTGTTATTGCAAGTACTGATTGAGGTTGCTGTGATTACTTTCTGGACACACGTTCTTGTGTTAGCTCAAAATGAACTGAAAGCAGGTTGCTTACAGCAGACACAATAACATAAGAATAAAAGAACTAGCATTCAAGTATGTTCTGTTACGAATTTATCAATGGTTATTAATCATGAAAAGGACTGTGTCATACAAGGGCAAACCCAGTGATTATTACACATTTTTTGTATTAATTTTTATATTTTGTTTATTAATTTATTTGATCATTTCATGTATATTACATTACATATTTGTGCACTTAGTTTATAAATTCTGTAAAAGAAAATACCATGATCATGATGATTAATTTCACAAAACAGATTTGATCCTGGTTGTGTTGTGTGGTGCAGGTCAGTGAGTGTTGTGGTGTTGTGTGGTTCAGGTCACTGAGTGTTGTAGTGTTGTGTTGTTCAGGTCAGTGAGTGTTGCATTGTGTGGTTCAGGTCAGTGAGTGTTGTGGTGTTGTGTGGTTCAGGTCAGTGAGCGTTGTTGTTGAATTGTATGGTTCAGGTCAGTGAGTGTTGTATTGTGTGGTTCAGGTCAATGAGTGTTGTATTGTGTGGTTCAGGTCACTGAGTGTTGTATTGTGCAGGTCAGTGTTGTAGTGTTGTGTGGTTCAGGTCAGTGAGCGTTGTTGTTGTATTGTGTGGTTCGGGTCAGTGAGTGTTGTTGTTGTATTGTGTGGTTCAGGTCAGTGAGTGTTGTGGTGTTGTGTGGTTCGGGTCAGTGAGTGTTGTTGTATTGTGTGGTTCGGGTCAGTGAGTGTTGTTGTTGTATTGTGTGGTTCAGGTCAGTGAGCGTTGTTGTATTGTGTGGTTCCGGTCAGTGAGTGTTGTTGTTGTATTGTGTGGTTCAGGTCAGTGAGTGTTGTGGTGTTGTGTGGTTCGGGTCAGTGAGTGTTGTTGTATTGTGTGGTTCAGGTCAGTGAGTGTTGTGGTGTTGTGTGGTTCGAGTCAGTGAGTGTTGTTGTTGTATTGTGTGGTTCAGGTCAGTGAGTGTTGTGTTGTGTGGTTCGGGTCAGTGAGTGTTGTTATTGTTGTATTGTGTGGTTCAGGTCAGTGAGTGTTGTGATGTTGTGTGGTTCAGGTCAGTGAGTGTTGTGGTGTTGTGTGGTTCAGGTCAGTGAGTGTTGTGGTGTTGTGTGGTTCGGGTCAGTGAGTGTTGTTGTATTGTGTGGTTTAGTTCAGTGAGTGTTGTGTTGTTCAGGTCAGTGTGTTGTGTTGTGTGGTTCAGGTCAGTGAGTGTTGTTGTTGTGTTGTGTGGTTCCGGTCAGTGAGTGTTGTGGTGTTGTGTTGTGCAGGTCAGTGAGTGTTGTTGTGTTGTGCGGGTCAGTGAGTGTTGTGTTGTGCAGGTCAGTGAGTGTTGTGGTGTGTTGTGCAGGTCAGTGAGTGTTGTGGTGTGTTGTGCAGGTCAGTGAGTGTTGTGTTGTTTGTTGTGCAGGTCAGCGAGTGTTGTGGTGTGTTGTGCAGGTCAGCAAGTGTTGTGGTGTGTTGTGCAGGTCAGCAAGTGTTGTGGTGTGTTGTGCAGGTCAGCGAGTGTTGTAGTGTTTGTTGTGCAGGTCAGTGAGTGTTGTGGTGTTTGTTGTGCAGGTCAGTGAGTGTTGTGGTGTTGTGTTGTGTTGTGAAGGTCAGTGAATGTTGTTGTGTTGTGTTGTGCAGGTCAGTGAGTGTTGTTGTGTTGTGTTGTCCAGGTCAATGTCTGCTGTGCCAGGAGAAGGTGACGGGAGCCAGTGAAGCATGTCAGGCCATGGGCAACCTGTACCACACCAAGTGCTTCACATGCTGCTCCTGTGGTGAGTGCATGGATCAGTTGATGAGCAGTACAGTGAGGGATGTGAGTGCATGGATCAGTTGATGAGCAGTACAGTGAGGGATGCGAGTGCTTGGATCAGTTGATGAGTTGTACCGTGAGGGAGGTGAATGCATGGATCAGTTGATGAACAGTACAAGGGGGACTGTGAGTGCATGGATCAGTTGATGAGCAGTACGGTGAAGAGCGTGAGTGCATGGATCAGTTGATGAGCAGTATAAGGAGGGGTGTGAGTGCATGGATCAGTTGATGAGCAGTACAGTGAGGGGTGTGAGTGCATGGATCAGTTGATGAGCAGTACAGTGAGGGGTGTGAGTGCAGGGATCAGTTAATGAGCAGTATAAGGAGGGGTGTGAGTGCAGGGATCAGTTGATTAGCAGTACAGTGAGGGGTGTGAGTGCAGGGATCAGTTGATGAGCAGAGCGGCGAGGGGTGTGAGTGCAGGGATCAATTGATTAGCAGTACAGTGAGGGGGGTGAGTGGAGGGATCAGTTGATGAGCAGTACGGTGAGGGGTGTGAGTGCAGGGATCAGTTGATGAGCAGTACGGTGAGGGGTGTGAGTGCAGGGATCAATTGATTAGCAGTACAGTGAGGGGGGTGAGTGGAGGGATCAGTTGATGAGCAGTACGGTGAGGGGTGTGAGTGCAGGGATCAGTTGATGAGCAGTACGGTGAGGGGTGTGAGTGCAGGGATCAATTGATTAGCAGTACAGTGAGGGGGGTGAGTGGAGGGATCAGTTGATGAGCAGTACGGTGAGGGGTGTGAGTGCAGGGATCAGTTGATGAGCAGTACGGTGAGGGGTGTGAGTGCAGGGATCAATTGATTAGCAGTACAGTGAGGGGGGTGAGTGGAGGGATCAGTTGATGAGCAGTACGGTGAGGGGTGTGAGTGCAGGGATCAGTTGATGAGCAGTACGGTGAGGGGTGTGAGTGCAGGGATCAATTGATTAGCAGTACAGTGAGGGGGGTGAGTGGAGGGATCAGTTGATGAGCAGTACGGTGAGGGGTGTGAGTGCAGGGATCAGTTGATGAGCAGTACGGTGAGGGGTGTGAGTGCAGGGATCAATTGATTAGCAGTACAGTGAGGGGGGTGAGTGGAGGGATCAGTTGATGAGCAGTACGGTGAGGGGTGTGAGTGCAGGGATCAGTTGATGAGCAGTACGGTGAGGGGTGTGAGTGCAGGGATCAATTGATTAGCAGTACAGTGAGGGGGGTGAGTGGAGGGATCAGTTGATGAGCAGTACGGTGAGGGGTGTGAGTGCAGGGATCAGTTGATTAGCAGTACAGTGAGGGGTGTGAGTGCAGGGATCAGTTGATGAGCAGAGCGGTGAGGGGTGTGAGTGCAGGGATCAGTTGATGAGCAGTACGGTGAGGGGTGTGAGTGCAGGGATCAGTTGATGAGCAGTACGGTGAGGGGTGTGAGTGCAGGGATCAGTTGATGAGCAGTACGGTGAGGGGGGTGAGTGCAGGGATCAGTTGATGAGCTGAGGGGTGTGAGTGCAGGGATCAGTTAATGAGCAGTATAAGGAGGGGTGTGAGTGCAGGGATCAGTTGATGAGCAGTACAGTGAGGGGTGTGAGTGCAGGGATCAGTTGATGAGCAGCATGGTGAGGGGTGTGAGTGCAGGGATCAGTTGATTAGCAGTACAGTGAGGGGTGTGAGTGCAGGGATCAGTTGATGAGCAGAGCGGTGAGGGGTGTGAGTGCAGGGATCAGTTAATGAGCAGTATAAGGAGGGGTGTGAGTGCAGGGATCAGTTGATAGGGGTGTGAGTGCAGGGATCAGTTGATGAGCATTACAGGGAGGGGTGTGAGTGCAGGGATCAGTTGATGAGCAGCATGGTGAGGGGTGTGAGTGCAGGGATTAGTTGATGAGCAGCATGGTGAGGGGTGTGAGTGCAGGGATCAGTTGATGAGCAGTACAGTGAGGGGTGTGAGTGCAGGGATCAGTTGATGAGCAGTACAGTGAGGGGTGTGAGTGCAGGGATCAGTTGATGAGCATTACAGGGAGGGGTGTGAGTGCATGGTCACCAGAGGAGCAGTACAAGGGAGGTTATGTTTTGGATGTATGGGTAAGGTACAGAGTGATGAGATGCAGGTCTCACACTGAGAGGTCTGTCGTGTAATGCTGTGGGTCTCCAGAATCAGATTGGACATTAATTTAGTCTGTATCGCACACAAGAAAACTGACACTGTGAGAACGTGTGCATACCACACACAGGCATGCACACACGCACTCCCTCTCCCCCTACTTCACCCTCTCACTTTGTTTTTAATGATTTTTATATACTTAAACACAGCACTTGTGGACACAAATGCATAGGTGCACTCATATATTATGCACACACTCAAACACACACAACGTCTCTCTCCCTTTCTCCCTCTTTCTATCTCTCTCGTTACAAGTTGTTGAATTGTGACACCAGACATGTTGCACAAATAATTGGCTGAGGGAAAGCATCTTGTCTTAGATTGGACATCCCTGTTACAGTGTTAGTATTACATGGGTGTGTGTGACCCACACAGATAGACATGACATCATTGACAAAAAACATCATGGAACATTTGTCTCCTGTACTGAGACATCTATTGGAACTTCCCTTGACTGTTTCACCTAGTATATAACTAATTGTAATTTTATATTCATTAAAACACACACACACACATGTTGATAAAATAATAGAATGCAAACTTTATAAAGAAAATGTGTGTGTGTGTGTGTGTGAGAGAGAGAGAGAGAGAGACTCGCTGTCTCTGTTGTGGTATTTTCTTCCCCATTACACCATGTCTGCCCTGCCTTTTCACTGCTGACTGATTTTTCCTGTGCTGGGTTTGATTTCTCCTTCCCTGTCTCCCCACCCCAGCATGATTCCCTCTGTTTTTACATCTCTCTCCATCCATGTCTCTTCCCCACTCCAGTCCATCTCCCTCTGCTTTGACATCTCTCTCGTCCCAGTCTCTGCTTTGACATCTCTCTCGTCCCAGTCTCATCCCCACTCCAGCCCGCTTCCCTCTCTCTCCGCTTCCCTCTCTCTCCGTCCCTGTCTCTTCCCCACTGCACCCAGCTCCCCCTCTGCTTTTACATCTCTCCCTCCAGCTCCACTCCATTCCAGGTCCATTTTATCTTTGGTGTGCACAGTCCAATAGATCTGTCTGTGACTCTTGTCTCTCTGTTCCTTTCATCTACACATCACTCTGTTTTTACTCTCTCCAGTCTCTTTGTCTCTTTACAACAAAACTTTGAACTCTAAAAGAGAAAGAGCGAGAGAGAGAGCACATGGCATGGTGACACTTATAGTGCTTTCTCCCAGAGATCTCTCTGATCCCCCTAGCCTACTTCCCTCCCCATCTATTCACCACTGTGCTACATTCAGTGCACTGTACTTTGCCCCAATGTTCCTCACTGTGCTACATTCACTACACTGTGCCCCAACTTTCCTGACAGTGCAACATTCACAACACTGACACTGTCTTTGCCCCAACTTCCATCACTGTGCTACATTCACTACACTGTACTTTGCCTCAGCTTTTTCCCACTGTGCTACATTCCCTACACTGACACTGTACTTTGCCCCAACTTCCCTCACTGTGCTACATTCACTACACTGTACTTTGCCTCAACTTTTTCCCACTGTGCTACATTCCCTACACTGACACTGTACTTTGCCCCAACTTCCCTCACTGTGCTACATTCACTACACTGTACTTTGCCTCAACTTTTTCCCACTGTGCTACATTCCCTACACTGACACTGTACTTTGCCCCAACTTTGCCCACTGTGCTACATTCCCTACACTGACACTGTACTTTGCCCCAGCTTTCCCCACTGTGCTGCATTCCCTACACTGACACTGTACTTCGCCCCAACTTTGCCCACTGTGCTACATTCCCTACACTGACACTGTACTTTGCCCCAACTTTGCCCACTGTGCTACATTCCCTACACTGACACTGTACTTTGCCCCAGCTTTCCCCACTGTGCTACATTCCCTACACTGACACTGTACTTTGCCCCAACTTTGCCCACTGTGCTACATTCCCTACACTGACACTGTACTTTGCCCCAACTTTTCCCACTGTGCTACATTCCTTACACTGACACTGTACTTTGCCCCAACTTTCCCCACTGTGCTACATTCCCTACACTGACACTGTACTTTGCCCCAACTTTCCCCACTGTGCTACATTCCCTACACTGACACTGTACTTTGCCCCAGCTTTCCCCACTGTGCTACATTCCCTACACTGACACTGTACTTTGCCCCAACTTTCCCCACTGTGCTACATTCCCTACACTGACACTGTACTTTGCCCCAGCTTTCCCCACTGTGCTACATTCACTACACTGTACTTTGCCCCAACTTTTCCCACTGTGCTACATTCTCCAGTTAGCAGAAATTTGGCTGACAGAAGATTCTCCTGCTCCCTTGGAAATTTGGCTGACAGAAGATTCTGTTGTCTTGGAAATTTGGCTGACAGAAGATTCTCAGTGTGTGTCTGTCTCTCTCTCTTTCACTCTCTCACATGCACACACTCATGCACATACACATACTGATGCAAATACACTTGCACACATGTATACATGTGTACACATGTGCACGTGTGTGCGAGTACACAAGCATGCATGCACACACACATACACATGCATGCACACGCATGCACACACACACACACTGATACACGTTATGTGCCCTTCCAGCTTCCCCATTTTCTTATGCAGAAAACCAGACTTCAGGAGTTGAGAGATTGGATGCCATGGTATCACTGACATTATCTCTCTCTCTCTCTCTCTCCTTCCCCCCACGCCCCCCCCCACCCCCACACCCCTCCCCTCCCCGAACCCCCCATATCTCTCTGTATCTCTAATGCTCAGTCTGTGTGTTGTGTGTTAGTGCAGTTAGTCCATGCACATGTGTGTGTGTGTGTGTGTGTGTGTGTGCACCTGTCTTTGTCTCTCCCCTTTCTCTCTCTTTTTCATAGCATCCTGTCACCCATCCCACTAGACCCTCACCCAACCTCACCATGAACACACACATGCACACACACACACACACACACACACACACACACACACACACACACACACACACACACACACACACACACACACACACACACTTTCTACCATTGATTGATCATGTTCTTGTCAGATTTAACAAGTTTTATACTATTATAAGGATGTTTAAAATAGTTTGCTTAATTCTCAGTCAGTCCAAATTTTTTATCCTATTGTAAGGATGTCTAAAATAGTTTGCTTAATTCTCAGTCATTCCCAATGTTACTTTTACTAAATTGTAAGGATGTATGAATGGTTTGCTTCATTCTGAATCAGTTCAAACAGTTCAATTCATTTCTCTGTCTCTCTCTCTGTGTTGTTTCCCTGTCTCAGTCGGATTACTTCTTCCATCATTCACTGCCCTCCTGCCTCCTCATGCACATGCACACACACACACACACACACACACACACATACACACACACACACACACACACACACACACACACACACCTTTTTTTTTTCTTTGTTCTGTATTTGTGTCTATTAAATTATCACTAGATAGTGAAAAGAAGTGAAACTGAAGAAGCATACAGTTTTTGAAGGAGAAAAAAAGGTACAGCTGGTTATTTGAAGAAAATGTTGGTAAACATGAGAAGTGGTGTTACTAATTTACCAGCTGGGCCTAGGAAGTAGGAAGAGAAGATCAAGTAAACAAGTGGCGTGTCTTGCTACCGGTTGTACAGAACAGGCCAGCAGTGGTGGTGGTGGTGGTCTGTCTACTATCAGAGGCCTCACATTGTTCAGTGTTTCCGCCCTCTCCACATAGTTGCCATTCCCCAGCATCATCATTTGGGAGAGAGAGAGAGAGAGAGCGAGCGAGCAAGTGAGCACGGTCATTGGGGATGCGGGGAACTGCCTGCCGACAATTGGCCCTGTTTATCACCTTTCCACCACTTGCAAGCTCTATGAGGCCTTCCTCAACAACCTCTTCCCGCCAGGATGACCCTCGACCCCTGACCCAGCCTGTGACCCACTTGAGACCAGGCTGTTGAGACCAGGCTGTTGGTGGGGGTGGTGTGTAAAGGGGAGGGGAGGGGGGAGTTGGTGATCTCAATTCCCCCCTCCCCCCCCCCCTCCACACCATTTCCTCCCTCATGATAGCCTGCCACAGTCACCAGTCTCGCCCACCGTCCTTCTTTACCCCATCCCTCTTTACCCCCAACCATCAACCTGTGAGGGCTTATCTGTTCAAGACCCCCTGAGTGTGCCCTCCACCCTCCCCCACTGTCCCCTCTCATACCCCCTCCTCCCCTTCTGTTAATCCCCCCCCCCATTCTCCCCTTCTTCCCCTTGATCACTTGGTGTCATCTACCATCTTCACTGTGCTGTGTCCCCTGCCCCCTCCCCACCCCCTTGTTTACCTTCACCTTGATGTGTCACCCACAATATTCACCATACTGTACACCCCACCCCCTTTTTTGTTCACCTTCTCCTTGGTGTATCATCCACCATCTTCACTGTACTGTACCCCCCCCACCTTTGTTCACCTTGATGTGTCATCCACCATCTTCACTGTATTGTACACCCCCTCCCCACCCCCCTTTGTTCTCCTTGATGTGTCATCCACCATCTTCACTGTACTGTACACCCCCTCCCCACCCCCCTTTGTTCACCTTGATGTGTCATCCACCATCTTCACTGTACTGTTCACCCCCTCCCCATCCCCCTTTGTTCTCCTTGGAAGTCATCCACCATCTCACTGTACTGTACACCCCTCCCCACCCCTTTGCTCACCTTGATGTGTCATCCACCATCTTTACTGTATTAACCCCATCCCCCCCCGCCCGCTTTGTTCACCTTTGGTGTGTCATCCACCATCTTCACTGTACTGTACACCTCCCCACTCCCTTGCTCACCTTGATGTGTCATCCACCATCTTTACTGTACACCCTATCCCCCTTTGTTCACCTTTTGATGTGTCATCCACCATCTTCACTGTACTGTACAATTCCCCTCCCCACCCCTTTGTTCTCTTGATGTGTCATCCACCATTCACTGTACAATTGCATACCCCATCCCCACCCCCCTTTGCTCACACCTTGATGTGTCATCCACCATCTACTGTACTGTACATTCCCATCCCCACCCCCTTGTTCTCCTTTTTGATGTGTCATCCACCATCTTCACTGTACTGTACACCCCATCCCCACCCCCCTTTGCTCACCTTGATGTGTCATCCACCATCTTCACTGTACTGTACACCCCATCCCCACCCCCCTTTGTTCTCCTTGATGTGTCATCCACCATCTTCACTGTACTGTACACCCCCTCCCCACCCCCCTTTGCTCACCTTGATGTGTCATCCACCATCTTCACTGTACTGTTCACCCCATCCCCACCCCCCTTTGTTCTCCTTGATGTGTCATCCACCATCTTCACAGTGAGACCTTCAGCCCCTCCACATCCACCTTTGTTTACCTTCACCTTGGTGTGTCACTGCCCTGTGTGTGTGTGTGTGTGACAATGGAGGTTGAATGTTGTAAGTGGAGCTTCATTGTCCTGCATGTGTGTGACAATGGAGGGGTGGAGGGTGGTCTGTGGTGTGTGTGTGATGATAAGGGGTGGAGTGTGAGTGTGTCTGACAGAGAGGGGTGGTGCCTGATCAGTGATGTGTGTCGTGTGTGTGATGATAAGGGGTGGAGTGTGAGTGTGTCTGACAGAGAGGGGTGGTGCCTGATCAGTGATGTGTGTCGTGTGTGTGATGATAAGGGGTGGAGTGTGAGTGTGTCTGACAGAGAGGGGTGGTGCCTGATCAGTGATGTGTGTCGTGTGTGTGATGATAAGGGGTGGAGTGTGGTGTGTGTCTGACAGAGAGGGGTGGTGCATGTGTGTCTGACAGTGAGAGGTGGACTGTGATGTTTGTGTGACAATGAAGGGTTGAGTGTGGTGTGTGTGACAATGAGGGGTGGAGTGTGTTTTGTGTCTGACAGTGAGGGGTGGAGTGTGGTGTGTGTGACAAAATGAGGGGTGGAGTGTGGTGTGTGTGTGTGTGACAATGAGGGGTGGAGTGTGATGTTCGTCACTGTGTGTGTAATGAGGGGTGGAGTGTGATGTGTGTCACTGTGTCTGACAATGAGGAGTGTGATGTGTGTCACTATGTGTGACAATGAGGTGGAGTGTGATGTGTGTCACTGTGTGTGACAATGAGAGGTGGAGTGTGATGTGTGTCACTGTGTGACAATGAAAGGTGGAGTGTGATGTGTGTCACTATGTGTGACAATGAGAGGTGGAGTGTGATGTGTGTCACTATGTGTGACAATGAGAGGTGGAGTGTGATGTGTGTCAGTGTGTGACAATGAAAGGTGGAGTGTGATGTGTGTCACTATGTGTGACAATGAGAGGTGGAGTGTGATGTGTGTCAGTGTGTGTGATAATGAGAGGTGGAGTGTGATGTGTGTCACTATGTGTGACAGTGAGAGGTGGAGTGTGATGTGTGTCACTGTGTGTGACAATGAGGGGTGGAGTTTGATGTGTGTCACTGTGTGTGACAATGAGAGGTGGAGTGTGATGTGTGTCACTATGTGTGACAGTGAGAGGTGGAGTGTGATGTGTGTCACTGTGTGACAATGAGGGGTGGAGTTTGATGTGTGTCACTGTGTGTGACAATGAGGGGTGGAGTGTGATGTGTGTCACTGTGTGTGACAATGAAAGGTGGAGTGTGATGTGTGTCCCTGTGTGTGACAATGAGGGGTGGAGTGTGATGTGTGTCACTGTGTGTGACAATGAGGGGTGGAGTTTGATGTGTGTCACTGTGTGTGACAATGAGGGGTGGAGTGTGATGTGTGTCACTGTGTGTGACAATGAAAGGTGGAGTGTGATGTGTGTCCCTGTGTGTGACAATGAGGGGTGGAGTGTGATGTGTGTCACTGTGTGTGACAATGAGGGGTGGAGTTTGATGTGTGTCACTGTGTGTGACAATGAGGGGTGGAGTGTGATGTGTGTCACTGTGTGTGACAATGAAAGGTGGAGTGTGATGTGTGTCCCTGTGTGTGACAATGAGGGGTGGAGTGTGATGTGTGTCACTGTGTGTGACAATGAGGGGTGGAGTTTGATGTGTGTCACTGTGTGTGACAATGAGGGGTGGAGTGTGATGTGTGTCACTGTGTGTGACAATGAAAGGTGGAGTGTGATGTGTGTCCCTGTGTGTGACAATGAGAGGTGGAGTTTGATGTGTCTGACAATGAAGGATGGAGTGTGGTGTTTGTGTGAAACTGGTGTGTCTGACAATGAGGGGTGGAGTGTGATTGTGTGACAGTGATGGTTGGACTTGGAGTGTGATGTGTGTCTGACAATGAGGGTGGAGATGAGGGTTGAAGTGTGATTGTGTGACAATGAGGGGTGGAGTGTGGTGTGTATGAGACAATGAGGGATGGAGTGTGATGTGTGTGTCTGACAATGAGGGGTGGAGTGTGGTGTGTGTGTGACAATGAGTGGCTGAGTGATGTGTCACTGTGTGTGACAATGAGGGGTGGAGTGTGATGTGTGTCACTGTGTGTGACAGTGAGGGGTGGAGTTTGATTTGTGTCTTGACAATGAGGGGTGGAGTGGTGTGTGTGTGTGTGTGACTTTGAGGGGTGGAGTGGTGTGTGTGTGTGTGACATTGAGGGGTGGAGTGGTGTGTGTGTCAGTGACATTGAGGGGTGCAGTGGTGTGTGTGTCTGTGACATTGAGGGGTGCAGTGGTGTGTGTGTCTGACACTGAGGGGTGGAGTGTGGTGTATGATGATGAGGGGTGGAGTGTGATGTTTGTCACTGTGTATGTGACAATGAGGGGTGGAGTGTGGTGTAGGACGTTGAGGGGTGGAGTGTGATGTGTGTCACCGTGTGTGACAGTGAGAGGTGGAGTGGTGTGTGTGCGTGTGACAATGAGGGGTGGAGTGTGATGTGTGTGTGACAGTTAGGGGTGGAGTATGGTATGTGTGTGTGACAATGAGGGGTGGAATATGGTATGTGTGTGTGACAATGAGGGGTGGAGTGTGATGTGTGTGTGTGACAATGAGGGGTAGAGTATGGTATGTGTGTGTGACATTGAGGGGTGGAGTGTGATGTGTGTCACTGTGTGTGATGGTGAGGGGTGGAGTGGTGTGTGTGTGATAATGAGGGGTGGAGTGTGATGTGTGTTTGACAATGAGGGGTGGATTGTGGTTGTGTCTGACAATTGAGGGGTGGAATGAGGTGTTTGTCTGACAATGAGGGGTGGAGTGTTGTGAATGGAGCTTAACTGTCCTGTGTATGTCTGACAGTGAGGGGTGGAGTGTTGGAATGGAGCTTCACTGCAGTGTGTGACTGTGTGTGTGTGTGTGTGACAATGAGGAGTGGATTAGGTGGCCTGGCCTGCCTTCTCTCACCTTCACAGTGTCAGGTTGCCAGGTCAGAAGGGTATGCAGTCCCAGAACAATGGTATTTATCCAAACTGCTCAGGATTTTTCTTCATCCTTTTAATGAAAGAGCTTATGGTTTGAGATGATAAATGTTCCATTTACATTTTTGGAGACAAAAGGAGGGTAGGCCTGTTTGTTTGAGTATGAGTTAAAGCATGTTTAATATGGAATTACTAGATAAAGACTCTGCCTTCCTGTATAACAAACAAAACACAGCACAGGTTAAGTCTGATGAGCACCTGTTTGATGGACCAGTCTTATCCAAGTTGTTGAAAATTGGCTGCTTTATGAATGCTGAGTGATTCTGTTACCACTAAAGCTGCTGTCGTAGGATTGCTAACATGTATGCTGAGATATCCCAGTCATTGGAAAGTGTTATTGTGGGGCATACTAGGAGATTAAGTGAACTTATAATTTGAAAACAAGTTTGTCCATACTTGAATCTATGCAACAACTGTGGTAAATATTTTGCCCAAGGAATTTGGAGTTGAAGACCATGTGGTAGTTGTGAAGTGGCAGAGCGGTAATGACTGTATTATCGTACCATTGAAGATAGTGAAGTATGACAGGTGTCAGGACAGAGAGTAGGGGTGATCAGACAGCACCAGTAGGATCAGACAGCAGCAGTGGGAGTGATCAGACAGCACCAGTAGGATCAGACAGCACCAGTAGGAGTGATCAGACAGCACCAGTAGGAGTGATCAGACAGCACCAGTGGGAGTGATCAGACAGCACCAGTGGGAGTGATCAGACAGCACTTGTGTTGTGCACCTGCCCCCAGTTAGTTTGAAAAGTTCAGGGCAGGGAGCAGGAGTGATCAGATGTTGTACAACTGTGCCAGTTAGTGTGAAGTGTTCAGGACAGGGAGTAAGAGTGGTCAGAAAGCACCAGTGGGAGTGATCAGACAGCATTTGTGTTGTGCAGCTGTCCCAGTTTGTGTCAAGTGTTCAGGACAGGGAGTAAGAGTGGTCAGACAGCACCAGTAGGAGTGATCAGACAGCATTTGTGTTGTGCAGCTGTCCCAGTTTGTGTCAAGTGTTCAGGACAGGGAGTAAGAGTGGTCAGACAGTACCAGTGGGAGTGATCAGACAGCATTTGTGTTGTGCAGCTGTCCCAGTTTGTGTCAAGTGTTCAGGACAGGGAGTAAGAGTGGTCAGACAGTACCAGTGGGAGTGATCAGACAGCATTTGTGTTGTGCAGCTGTCCCAGTTTGTGTCAAGTGTTCAGGACAGGGAGTAAGAGTGGTCAGACAGTACCAGTGGGAGTGATCAGACAGCATTTGTGTTGTGCAGCTGTCCCAGTTTGTGTCAAGTGTTCAGGACAGGGAGTAAGAGTGGTCAGACAGTACCAGTGGGAGTGATCAGACAGCATTTGTGTTGTGCAGCTGTCCCAGTTTGTGTCAAGTGTTCAGGACAGGGAGTAAGAGTGGTCAGACAGTACCAGTGGGAGTGATCAGACAGCATTTGTGTTGTGCAGCTGTCCCAGTTTGTGTCAAGTGTTCAGGACAGGGAGTAAGAGTGGTCAGACAGTACCAGTGGGAGTGATCAGACAGCATTTGTGTTGTGCAGCTGTCCCAGTTTGTGTCAAGTGTTCAGGACAGGGAGTAAGAGTGGTCAGACAGTACCAGTGGGAGTGATCAGACAGCATTTGTGTTGTGCAGCTGTCCCAGTTTGTGTCAAGTGTTCAGGACAGGAAGTAGAACCAGAAGTGATCAGATGTGCAGCAGTCCCAGTTAGTGTGTAGAGTAGAGGGAGTAGAGTGATCAGATGTGCAGCTGCCCCCAGTTTGTGTGAAGCATTCAGGACAGGGAGTAGGAGTGATCAGATGTAACAAAGATGACACGAGGAGAGAGGCTTGAAGGAAAGTGCTTTAGGTCAGAGCAGGGAAGGAAGGAAGGAAGAACAGCAGACAGGGACACAGAGTAGGGCAGGCTGTTAACAGGATAGGAAGGCAATGTGTCTGTGTCCAAACTTTTCCTGCATGGTATCATGTCTTCTTACTAGTGTTAGTGTTTGTGGAGTCAGAGCTCTGAGCTCTGTTCACAGGACTGGAAAGGATTTTATGTCCATACTTTGCCTGGTGTGGTGTCATGTCCTCTTTGTGTTTATGGAGTCAGCTGCTCACAGGATAGGAGGGAATTCAATGTCCATACTTTGCCTGGTGTGGTGTCATGTCCTCTTTGTGTTTATGAAGTCAGCTGTTCGCAAGATAGGGGAGAATTCAGTGTCCATACTTTGCTTGTGTGGTGTCATGTCCTCTGGGTGTTTGTGAAGGTTGAGTCTGACACCTTTGTTTTGTAACAGTGACGATTGTTTACTCATTTCTGTTTTTGAAACTTAAACATCACTGTTAAAAAACACATGCAAGTATGCACATGTATACATACACACATATGTGAAAGAGTATGTCCTTGCCTAAGGTCGTGGGTATATGGATGAGTGAGTGCAGCATAATACGAGTACACATGCACATATTAGAACTTGTACACATACCCAGTCACATGCATGTATGCATGCACACATGATTGCACTCACCCTCTCTCTCTCACACACATGCCCACATTTCCCCTACCTTAGCTTTCCCTATGCTCATCCCACCCTCCTCCTCACCAAAACACACACACACACACAGCTTGCAGGACTATTGTCAGCTCCCATTCACCAGGGAGCAATCATTGTATCAGTTTGCTGATGAGGGGTGGGGGGGCTTTTGTCCACATTGTTATCCCCTCTGTTTTGTCAGTTCATGGGGTGAAGCAGCTTGGCCCCTTTAACCTGACATTTCTAATGCCTCAGCTGATAGCCTGGCTGCTACATTCTAGGGGTGTATTGGGGTACTGCTCTTGATATAGAGTGTGGCTGGCTGGGTTGGTTGGGACTCTTGTTTCTTGTTGCTTTGTCTTATCTGACTATGGGCCTTGATCACATAATAAAATACTAATAGAATTTGTTAATGATGCATTATTGTGTTTACCAATAAGATTTTAAAAAGTAGCTGGTTAGGTTTCTTTATATATATATATATATATATATATGTATATATGTATACATGATTTGTGTGTGTGTGTGTGTTTTCCCATTGCCGGATAGGTTTCTGAGACACTCACTTTTTTTCCCCTATTGTTGGTAAGTTTCTGAAACAGACAGCTGAAAATTAGCTTCTGGTTTGTTTTTTTTTGTTTGTTTGTTTTGTTTTGTTTTTTTTGTTTGTTGTTTTGTTGTTGTGTTTTTTTGGAGGGGGGGTTGTTGCCTGTTTCATTTTCTTTAAGAACAGTTAAATTTTGTGGCTGACGAATAATGTAAATGTGAAGCTGATTTTTGTGCAGTAACCCTTTGTTGTCTTAGGTTCAAGGCCGCATGGTCAAGAAAACAGTTCTTGTATTTGTTCTTTTAAAAAAATAATGATGAACATGTGACTGACATCATTGAAGCACAACAGATGCATTGTAACCATTGGAATCACTTTAAAGTGTTAACAAACTTTCCCAAGTGGTGTTGAACCCAGGTCATTGTCACTGTAGTGTATGTATATAATTGGTTTACGCACATGGCCAATGATTTTTCATGCATTGTTCACTCTGCAGCCTTACACTGTTGTTGTTTTTAAGAATGCTAACAATTATTTGATACAGAGAAATGATGGGCCATTGTTGTGATGTTTGTTACAGTGGTACCATTGTTGTGTGTTTCTTTCTTGTTTTGTTGTGTGTTTTTTTAATTATTATTTTTCTTTAAAGCAGATGTGATATATATGGATCAGCCCACATACTTTGACACCACCTTTAAACTGGAACAGAAAGTGTTGTGAACAAATTGGGTACTTGGGTTTGGTTCCCCATGGAGGCTTTTTGTTTGCTTGTTTACTGATTTGCAAAAGGTACATCCACTGCTTCCTGCACATGGCGTGTCTGGTGCCCCCCTCCCCTCTATCCACACCTTACACAGTGTCAGCTGTGTGTTGTTTTCTGCTTTACCCAAGGCTGAATTACATTTAGTTATGTGGGCCCTAATCAGCTTTCTTTTCATGGAAAGGATTAATGTAATCTTCCATCATATTTTTGTTCTCTCTCCCTCCCATTCTCTCTCTCTCTCTCTCTCTCCCCCCCCCCCTCTCCCTCTTTCTCATTCAGTCTCTCACTCTCCTCCTCTCTGTCCCACTTTCTTGCTCTCTGTCTTTTTTTGTTGTTGTCTTTTTCTTTCTTTCCCTGTATGTTTCTGTTTCTGTCTGTGATGTGCGACATTTTCCCTTTGACTCACGGCATTCACTTTCTGTCCATACAAGTTTTGAGTGATGAATCAGTGGAGAAGGCCTTTGGACTGACTGACTAATACCTCATTCAACAGTGACTGTGACTGTGAGTTCAGAAGAAAGCGGTGTTCACTGTATAGCAGTGGCCACGGTTATGGACACATTGTTTACAGAATTAATCCCTGACGTCAATGAAACAGCAGGGAGTGGTTAAGAATGTTAAAATGTTCAGCAAACATCCATCAGAGTTTTCATAGTCAGTGCGGAATGTTTGGTAGTCTGTGTGACGGATGTGGCTTGAAAATCCTAGGGTGCAAGTTACTTGGTGTGTTGTTTTGTTCAGACAAAAACTCTTGACATTGGTTTAGAAAAAAAAAGAAGAAAAGTTAGCATTGATTTGTGGACAGTTGAAGTGGGAAGTTTTAATGTACACTAAGTCTTCAGGGCACAGGGCTATATTTCTTTTTTTAACTCTCTTGTCAACACCCACATATCCTCCCTCTCCCAAGTGCACGGATCATTACCTTTCTTCAGCCTCCTCTCCCTCCCATACCCCACCTATACATTTCTTGCCAAGTCTTCCCTCCCCTTGCCCACATTACTGTTTTTCAATTCCAAACACAGGTAATGAAGGTTTTTGGTTATTGAAGCAGGTGTAATTAACACAGAATTGTGAGGAGGATGCAGGAGAGCCCTACCTGGGATTGCAGAGAGGGGTGGGGGTGGAGAAAGTAGGTGGTGGGGTCAGGTGTGGTTGGTGTTTTGTGGAAGGAATGTGTTCATGTGCTTCCTGTTTGACCTGGTGTAGGCCCAGTCCCCTTTGAAGCCTGTGAGGAGGGGGTGAGGGGTTTGGGCTGGGGTTAGTGTTGTAAACAACCGCTTTCATTGCCATATGAGTCATGCCTATTTACTCATGTGCTTGATTTCTTGGTCAGGTTTTTGTTTGTGTGGTCTGGTCGGGAGGGCATTTGGGTCTGTTTTTGTGTTTGTGTCATGCCTTGGTTTGGCTTTCTGTCTTCCTAGTTTACTCTGTGTGTGTGTGTGTGTGTGTGAGAGAGAGAGAGAGAGAGAGAGGGAGGGAGAGAGAGGTAATCCTGAATATAACCGAATAAACAACTTAGCGTTATTCTGGATCTGGAAAACAAAGCATCAGCTAACAAACAACATAAAAGCATACATTGTAACTTAGCATATATTGCGACAGTAAAAGTTCCAGTGAGTTTATGATGTTGTACATGTAACAGTTGTTTCATCAGAATTAATGATTGTGAATGTGACAGTAGACATGTCTCCTCATACTGCTCAGTTTGGTTTCACTTCAAGAAAATATCTGAAGTATGAACTGTAAGAAAAATAGAATGGAGAGAGAAGATATGAGTGGGCAGTGGTAGGTAGAATATCATTTAGTGGGGCAGTACCATGATGTGTATGTCAGAGATTGGAAGCCACTGTGTCCATTTGAATGTTGATCCCAATGTGTGCTTTTGAGATTTAAACCCAGGTCCAGCTCAATAAGGTTGAACAGAGGAGTAGGGGAGGCTGTGGGGTCGGGGTGAAGGAGAACAAAGGAGGGATTAGTGTAGCACATGTGTTAAAGTTTGGGATTAATGGAAGGTGGCTCATGGATGTTGCTCTGTGGTGTTAAGAAGGAACAAGAGGAAAGGGGAAGAAACTGGCGTTGTTAGTCAAGGAAATTGGAGTTCCATCTGAAGGGGTATATGGAGGGGAGAGAGAAAGGGAGAGGTCCGTCTGTAGGAGAAAGGCAGAGGTCCATCTGAAGGAGAAAGGGAGAAAGACAGAGGTCCATCTGAAAGTAATTATGGGGGGGAGAGAGAAAGGGAAATGTCCATTTGAAGGTTTTATGGAGGGGGGAGAAAGGGAGAGGTCCTTCCAAAGGGGTTTATTGAGGGGAGAGAGAAAGGCAGAGGCCCATCTGAAGGGTTTATGGAAGGGAGAGAAAGGGAGTGATCCGTCTGAAGGAGAAAGGGAGGGGTCCATCTGAAACGATTTATGGAGAGGAGAGAGAAAGGGAGGGGTCCATCTGAAACGATTTATGGAGAGGAGAGAGAAAGGGAGGGGTCCATCTGAAAGGATTTATGGAGGGGAGAGAGAAAGGGAGG
>JAAQRG010018706.1:0-22434 GCA_011634625.1 Babylonia areolata
ATGCCATTTAAAATCATACAGTCAAACATGTGGCATAATTCAATCAACTGGTTACCAAATAGATTTGTAAGCATATCTTGCGATTTTCTAGACAGTGCAGAGTCGTGGAAAATATGCAGATTTTCAAAGTCCTCGTCGTCATCGGTCAAATTGTAATTGTGGCATGCTGTTCGTGCATTAAGATAACAAGCAAAAGTCATCATGTGAACTTTGTAGGTCCAGTATGCATTGTTCCAACAATTCCATGTCATACACCTCAAGCGTTGTTTTCCAGTATACAGAATCATAAGGAGGAATGTACGCACAAACTAACATGGTATCTTTTTCTATGCCCAATAAATCCCAGTGTATCTTTACAATAACAGTATTGTCACTTTCAATTTCAATTTTTTCAGCAAAAGAACAAAAAGATTTTTTTTATCATAGCAAGTACTCCTTCCGAATACCTCCCGTGATGAGATAACTTTTTTGCTTTCGATCTGAATATCAAATAATCTTGAGAAAACAAAGAGAGAGACAGAGAGAGAGAGAGACAGAGACAGACAGACAGACAGACAGAGTGAGAGAGAAACTGACAGAGACAGACAGAGTGAGAGAGAAACTGACAGAGAAAGAGAGAGATAGAGAGACAGAGACAGAGAGAGAGAGACAGAGAGAAAATGAGAGAGACAGACAGAGTGAGAGAGAAAATGACACAGAGAGAGACAAAGACAGAGAATGAGACAGACAGACAGGGTGAGAGAGAAACTCACACTCACACACACACACACACACACACACACACACACACACACACACACACAGAGAGAGAGAGAGAATGAGAGACAGACAGAGTGAGAGAGAAACTGACAGAGAGAGAGAGACACACACACACACACACACAGAGAATAAGAGATAGAGTGAGAGAGAAACTGACAGAGAGAGAGAGAGAGACAGAGAGAGAGTGAGAGAGAGAGAGAGAGACACAGAGAGAGAGAAACTGACAGAAGGAAGAGAGAGAGACAGAGAGAAACTGACAGAGAGAGAGAGAATAAGAGAGAGAATAAGAGAGACAGACAGAGACAGACAGACAGAGAGAAACTGACAGAGAGAGAGAGAGAGAGAGAGAGAGAGAGAGAAAGAGACACAGAGAGAGACAGAGAGAGAGAGAGACAGCCAGAGACAGAGAGAGGGAGAGACAGAGAGAGATTCAGATTCAGATGGTTTATTCATTAAGGCCAAAGCCCCATATGAACGAGGGGCGATAACAACATTAGTGTATGTCACCAGAACTATAGCAATTAATCATGACATAATTATATCTCTTAAGTGAAAAGCTTTATATAAATATAGAGCCAAATTACGTATAAGTCCGTCATCTGTAGATGCCATCAGCAGATTAAATCGAAATGAACATGGATATATATATAATATTTCTTTGGGATAAATTTTTCACGAAGAACACACAAAACGGGGCATTTCAAAACAAAGTGTACTTCATCTTCTATCGACTCTTTACACAATGGACAAAAGAGATCAGAATTGTGTACATTTTTATATCGGTACCTGTGGGTGTTTATTTCCGATATACCAAGTCTAAATCTTGCCAAAATGAATCTGAGATGTCTATCCATATCAAACAAGAGATAATTCTTCACTAAATGAGTAGAAACATAACCCCTGTATGTACCAAACCTTTCACTAGACTGAATATGGGTTTCCCAATTCTGCCATCTACAATCGATCATACGCTGGCGAAGGGTTTGCAAAAATACATGATCTAAACCTACATTTTGGAAATACCAAGCATACCCAAACCCGAGTTCACAAATACATATTCGTACATTTGAAACCCTGTTTCTTTTGCCTCTTAAGTCTAAGTCATATAACATGTTATACGATTTTCTTGGCAGTCGATCTGCACTCATTTTCAGTAGCTTTAGCCAATAGCGAATACAACTGATTGCAGAGTTTATATAAACTAGATGTCTGTTTGTTTCTCCATATACTAAATCGTTTGGTGTTTTCATATCAATACCCCAAAACCTTTTAAGTCCAAATAAATGTAAAGATTCACAATGTACAACAGCATTCTTATCCAAACCCCATAACTCTGACCCGTACTGTACCATGGGCTGAATCTGGGCAGACAGAGAGAGACAGAGTGAGAGAGAAACTGACAGAGAGAAAGAGAGAGAGAGACAGAGAGACAGAGACAGAGACAGAGACAGAGACAGCGACAGAGAGACAGATAGTGTAGTTCGTCCGTCGGGATCGACGAGGACCATCTAGTCATCCTGGGGGTGGGTGGGTTGGGCTCTGTGGGTGCGCAGATGACTGGTCAGGCCAATCCGCGTCCGGAAGGTTCTGATGTAGTGTGGACAGGGGATGGTGGCGGCTGTCGGGGAATTGCTGGCACTGCTTTTCCTGGCCTGTCTGCGTTGCTCTGCTGCATGATTCTGTTGGCCTCACAGGATTTGGCGCCTATGTGGACAGCTGAACGCCACTTTGGTGTGTCCATTGCATTCAGCTCCCATATGTCGTGACTGATGTTGAAGGCCTTCAGAGAAGCTTTCAGAGTGTCTTTGAAGCGCTTCTTTTGGCCTCCATGGGAGCGCTTGCCATGTTGGAGTTCACCGTACAGCAGTTTCTTGGGGAGCCGGTGGTCTGGCATGCGAACTACATGGCCTGCCCAGCGCAGCTGGCCCTGCATCAAGATGGTGTAGATGCTGGGCAAGTTTGCACGAGTGAGCACCTCTGTGTCAGGGATCTTCTCTTGCCACTTTATGCCGAGAAGTTTTCTGAGGCTGGTGGTGTGGAAGTGGTTCAGCTTTTTGGCGTGGTGTTTGTAGACCGTCCATGATTCACATCCATAGAGCAGTGTGGTGAGAACTATGGCCTTGTATACTTTGAGCTTCGTCTCCAGGGTGATGCCTCTCCTGTTCCAAACGTTCTTATGGAGTCTGCTGAAGGCAGCGCTGGCTTTGGCGAGTCTGGCATTCACCTCGTCGTCGATGACACTGTGCGAGAGAGCGTACTGCCCAGATATGTGAACTTGTCCACCGCGTTCAGTCGTTGCCCGTTGATGAAGATGTTTGGTTCAACGTAAGGCTTTCCTGGAGCTGGCTGGTGCATCACCTGTCTTCTTTGTGCTGATTGTGAGGTCAAAGTTGTCACAGGCAGTAGAGAACTTTTCGACGCTGTGTTGCATGTCAGCTTCAGAGGCAGATTGAAGAGTGAGCCATCTATGCGGTACCTGATGCCAATGCCTACGTCAGCGTCTCTGAAGGCATCTGGCAGTATGACTGAAAACATGAGACTGAACAGGGTGGGGGCAAGAACACACCCTTGCTTGCCTCCGTTGGAGACTGGGAATGGTTCTGAAGTCTCTCCGTTGTCTTGGACTCGGGCCAGCATCCCATCGTGTAGTTGCCGTATGATGGTGATGAACTTTCTGGGACATCCGTACTTCGCCATGATTCTCCAAAGGCCATCTCTGCTAACAGTATCGAAGGCCTTGGTCAGATCGACATAGGTGGAGTAAAGGTCGGCGTTCTGTTCCTGACACTTCTCCTGGAGCTGCCTGGCAGCAAACACCATGTCGATAGTCCCGCGTTCTTTCCGGAAGCCACACTGGCTCTCTGGTAGGAGACCTTGCTCAAGGTGCACTATGAGACGGTTGAGTAGCACTCTGGCCAGTCTTGCCTGCGACGGACAGCAGGGATATTCCACGATGGTTGTCACAGGCCTGACGATTTCCTTTGCACTTGTACAGGTGTACGATGGAAGCGTCTTTGAAGTCCTGTGGAACTGCCTCATGCTGCCAGATGAGCTGGAATAGCTGATGAAGCTTCTCAGTCAGCGCCATACCACCTTCTTTGTAGACCTCAGCTGGAATGGAGTCTGAGCCAGGGGCTTTGCCATTGGATAGCAGACGGATAGCTTTCTGGGTCTCCTCCAAAGTTGGAATGGCATCCAACAACTCACTGACTGGCACCTGGGGGAGTCGGTCGATGGCTTCATCATTGATGGTGGAAGGGCGGTTCAGTACGCTGTCAAAGTGTTCAGCCCATCTCTCAAGGATCCCGTCCTTGTCAGTGATTAGGGTAGAACCATCAGCACTGAGGAGTGGAGCAGATCCGGAGGTGGTGGGACCGTAGACTTCTTTCAGGCCGTTATAGAAGTTCTTCATGTCGTTCCTGTCTGCAAAGCCCTGGATCTCATCAGCTTTGTTGCTCAACCAGGAATCCTGCATCTGCCGCAGCTTCAGCTGGATGGTGCTGCATGCGCTCTTCAGTATGTCTTTCTTTGACTGTGACTTGGGATCTTCAATGTGGGCTCTGTAGGCTTGGCGTTTGTCTTCCAGCAGCTGCTTGATCTCAGTGCAGTTCTCATCAAACCAGTCTTTGTGCTTCCTGGCAGAAGGCCCCAGGCACTCCAAGGCAGTGTTGTACACCGTCTCATGTAGTGCGCCCCATGCTGCCTCCACATTCTGGTTGTCCAGCACGGTGGACTCAAGGCGTTCCTCCAGGGTGTCAGCAAAGCTCTGCTTGATGTTGCCTACCTCCAGCTTGTTGACATTCAGGCGTTCGAGTGCTTTCATGCCCTGAGGTCGTCTCTTGGGCTGGATGCGGAGGTTGAGTTTGGAGACGATAAGGTGGTGGTCTGTCCAGCACTCGGCGCCGCACATGGCCCTCGTGACTCGTACGTCCTGCCTGTCCCTCTTCCTGACGATGACAAAGTCGATAAGATGCCAATGCCCAGAGCGAGGATGCATCCATGATGTCCTGTTACGGGTAGGGAGGCAGAAGACGGTGTTTGTGATAAGAAGGTCGTGCTCGGCACATGTCTGGAGAAGTAGTTGGCCATTGTTGTTACAGTTACCAACCCCATGCTTCCATATCACGCCTTCCCAGGAGGTGCTGTGACAGCCAACTCTCGCGTTAAAGTCACCAAGAATGATGAGCTTGTCTGCGTTGGGAACAGTGGTGATGACAGCGTTCAGGTCCTCGTAGAACTTGTCCTTGATCTCATCCGGGTTGGTCATGGTGGGCGCGTAGGCGCTGACAATGGTGGTAAACTTCTTCCCGTTGCATAAAGGGAGTTTCATCGTCATCAGGCGATCGTTCACTCCTTTCGGGGGGCCAGCCAGCTTGCCAACGAGGGTTGTCTTCACTGCAACGCCAACTCCAGCCTCACGTCTCTCTTCAGGTCCGCGACCACTCCAAAAGAAGGTGTAGCCTGCGCCTCGCTCACAGAGTTCGCCTTCTTCTGTCCAGTCTGGTCTCACTTAAGGCAGCGATGTCGATGTTGTACCTGGCAAATTCACTCGCAATGAGTGCTGTGCGTCTCTGTGGTCTGGCTGAGTCGCCTCTGTCCAGAAGCGTACGCACGTTCCATGTAGCAATGGTCAATGGGGTGCTCCTTGTTTTGTTCTTTCTTTCCTTTGTGTCGACCGCTTGAGTAGGGTCCCCGTCAGCCGCGGTATGCTGACAAGGGTGGCGTGAAGCAGGCAATGTTTAGGGCACCTTTTCTAGCCCCTTCCTCATGCCATGGAGGTGAGCAGTGCTGTCCTGAAGAGGGCTGCTCAGTCGCTCAGGGGGCTGCCAATCTCCACCGCTGCTTCAGTCGGTGAAAAACGACCCTATGGCCTGAGCCGCCTATGTGCAGGTCCGCGGCTACGACTGCCAGTGTACCCACACCTGTCGCTTTGTCGCTCGCCTGTCGCCACAGGGCTTGGGGAAAATGATGGTATGGGATGAAGGATGACTGATGACTTGCGCGATGACTTTGTTATAGTGAGGAGGAGTTGCGCACCGTCGACCTCACTCTCTTGTCCGAGACTGTCTGTATCCAGTGGCAAGACGAGGTCAAGACGACTGGAGATGGAAAGGGATGCAGTGGATGACCAGGATGTCCTATGTGTCTCATCCTGCCCTCAGCACTCCACAGTGCTCTGCTGCAACCGCCTTCAACTCCGTTGAACCATGAAGGTTTCTTCCGCCGGATCGTCTTCACATGCTTGGGTAGACAAGCCTTAACTCACCGAGGGTTTGAGACCCGTTGGCTGCCCTCACCTAGTTTAGCCAGCCTGTCAAAGCTGTTGCCTGGGGGTTGGGCGCTGCCGCATGCTAGCAGCTTCTAGGACCCATAGGTGAGAGCTGGATGCCGGTGGGGACCAACAGAGGACGAACCGTTCCCGGAAGAGCGTGACAAGCCCCCGCTCTAGAGGTACTACCCCTCCCGTGCACCTCCTAAACCCCGAGACAGACAGACAGGTAGACAGCGTGAGAGAGAAACTGACAGAGAGAGAGAGAGAGAGAGAGAGAGAGAGAGACAGGGAGAGAGACAGAGAGAGAGAGAAACTGATAGAGAGAGAGACAGAGACAGAGAGAGAGAGAGAATGAGAGAGACAGACAGAGAGAGAAACTGACAGAGAGAGAGTGGGGGAGAGACAGACACAGTGAGAGAGAGAGAGAGAGAGAGAGAGAGAGAGAGAGAGAAACTGACAGAGAAAGAGAGAGAAAGAGAATGAGAGAGACAGACAGAGTGAGAGAGAAACTGATAGAGAGAGAGAGACAGAGACAGAGAAGGGGACAGAGAGAAAGACAGGGAGAGAGAAACTGACAGAGAGAGAAAGAGACAGAGGGGGAGAGAGAGAATGAGAGAGAGTAAGAGAGAAACTGGCAGAGAGAGAGAGAGAGAGAGAGAGAGTGAGAGAAACTGACAGAGAGACAGACAAAGAGAGACAGACAGACAGACAGAGTGAGAGAGAAACTGACAGAGAGAGAGAGAGAGAAACAGAGACAGAGAGAGAAACTAACACAGAGAGAGACGGAGAGAGAATGAGAGAGACAGACAGAGTGAGAGAGAAACTGACAGAGAGAGAGAGAGAGAGAGAGAGAGATTGATTGATTGATTGATGATTTATTGTCAAAAGCATTTACAGCCATTTTGACAAGGGGGGGGGTTACAAAAAATTAATTAAACAAATACCACGAAACACACTCCGCAACAACTGTATGCAAGAAAAGGGTAGGGAAAAAGAACAAAAGAGCAAACATGTGGACCATCCACGGTCATAAATCATTTGCTTATATAATAATTAGTGAATCCGTTTATTCATTAGCATTAGGGGTCATCTGTATATAATTACGTACCTTTCACTTGATTCTTTATACTGTCTGCCCATTTTCTAGTGCTTTCTGCCTATAGTTAAGTGCTACGGTAAGAAATTTTGACATGGCTGTTACCATCACTTCGTTCTCATTTTTTAGCACGTGTTGCATGCGGGTCAAGTCATCAACGGGACTTGATTCTATGTTGAATGGGTATCTGTTTCGGATGTGTGCATATGCAGGACAGTGGAATAAAACGTGAATTTCGTCTTCTTTTTCGGAGCCGCACATTGGGCAAGTGCTTTTTGCCTCAGCCTCAGTTAGACACCATACCTTATGGCTCCTCAATCCGCACGCTCTAAGTCGGAATCGTGTAAGGGTATCTCGGAATTTCTTGGTGGTAATAAATGACAAATATTTTTCTGCGCCAAATGTATCTTTAAACGAGTAGTGCCAGCTGTACTTTTCATTGTGTTCTGTTTCTGAATGCCAGTTTTGTTTGTAACAAGAAATCAATCTATCTTTGAAAACTGCTATGAAGTTATTTTCATACCCAACACCTTGGCATAACCATACAATACCAAAACCATTGTCGTTCAGAATTTTCTGTATTTTCGATACCCAGTTACTTTTTCCTAGTTCATTTTGTAAATGGAACATTTCATATGTTTGCCTGCTAATTCTAGTTAAAGGCAGTTTTATTAGTCTGAGCCAATATTTAACACATTTCACTGCAGTTCTGATAAAAAGAGGATAGCTGCCATACAACAGCTTATTTGATGAGTGCATAGGCATGTTTAGAAACCGTTTAATTGAAAATGTAAGCACCTTTTCTATCTGGCTAATAGGTCCAGGTTCTAAACCCCAAACTTCAGAGGCATACGTAAGTATGGGTTCTATTTGGCTGTCAAATAGTTTCCAGAACAGAGCAGGACTGATAGAACCTAGGCGTTTCATGGCGTTGAGGATTTCTATTACTCTTTTACTCTTCCTGCACAGTTCGTCAAGGGAAGTAGTGAGGCAGAGTTTAGTCGTGAATGTCAACCCTAAGTATTTATATGCATTTGTAACTTTCACTTCAGTGTTACCATACAGCCACTTTTCACTTGACGACAAATATCCACCCATGCGAAACACTACAACGTTTGTTTTAGCTAAATTAACTGTAAGATCTAAGCGATCAGCTTCATGATTTAAAACATTCAGTTGATTCTGCAGGCCTATAGGGGTGCTTGACACCAATATCACGTCATCTGCAAAAAGCAATAAGAAGATTTCTACAGCATTAGGTACCATTTGGATGCCATGTTTACCCATTTTTGATAGTTCAATTGCTAATTCATTGATAAGAAAAGAAAATAGCATGGGACTAAGTAAACAGCCCTGTTTAACTCCTCTTGGACAATCAAAGAGGTCAGATTACAAATATTTGTCATGCACACATGCAAGTACAGAAGTATAAATTCCTTTCACAGCTTTGTATAAATGCCCGTGTATACCCGATTTTCTTAAAACATCCCATAATATATTTCTGTTCACCGAATCAAAGGCCTTTCTAAAGTCCACAAACGCAATGTAAAGCTTACTATTATTCTGTAAATATTTCTGTACAAGTCCATACAATGTGAAAATGTGATCTACTGTGCTGTAGCCCGCCCTGAAACCTGCTTGCTCTTCGACTATCTTTTCCTCTCTTTCTGCCCAAGCTGTTAATCTTTTGTTTAGAATGTATTTATACGCTTTGCTTATAACGCTGGTCAAAGCTATCCCACGATAGTTGTCAGGTATATTTGGGTCCCCTTTCTTATGGATTGGCACGGTTATTGATTTGGACCATTCTTTTGGGAATATTCCATCTTTGAACACACACACACACACACACACACACACACACACACACACACACACACACACAAACACACTTGCGCGTGCGCAGACTCGATTTTGTTAAAAACCTGGCATGCAAACACATGAATCGAAAAATCAAAAAGGTAAATGCCTTCCATCGTGAGTAAGTCCGCTTAAGCATGTACGTTCGTTGTTTTAAATGTATAACATAACAGAACTCAGGTTGTACCCGTTATCATAATAAAGCAGCGCGACGTTTATTTAAGTGATAAATAAAGCGACATAAATCATGAAGGATTATTGTGTCATGCATTATAAATTCTAAACTTTTGTCAGAGGGATGTTTCGTGTACCAACATGGAATATATTTATGTCGCAGATCGTTAAGAGATTTACAGTTACAGTCTTCAATGTCAGCGTTACATAGTGGACATTTCAGGTCGTTTGGACTGACGAAAGCAAATCTCATCTTATGTGTACGTATATACGAGGCTCCTATTCTAAACCTTATAAGCACATCTCTTATGTGTTTATTTTTAACTGCTGTAAAGTAAGATTCCAGTGATATGGATGATTTGAAATTTCGATAAACGCTGAACCTGCTGCTGCTGTGAAGATGTTCGTGCCAGTTTTGACTATGGCAATCGATCAGTCTTTGTTTGAAATCATTCAAGAATCCTCTTGCATTTTCTACACCTTGATTTTCCCAAACAAAGCCGAATCCAAATTTATACAAAGTGTTTCGTACCTGAGATGCCCAGCACTCTTTGTCTTGATCACATAGCGATGGAAGCATTTTATAAGATTTTCGAGGAAGCCTATTTTCATCCATTCTTGTAAGTCTGATCCAGTACTTTATACATGACAAGAAGGAATATATATACAGAGGGTAACGATCTGTCTCGCCATACACCATGTCATTTGGTGTTCTTGGACTCACATTAAGAAGTTTTTTTTAAAGCAAACATGTGCACTTTTTCTATTGGTGAAATTTGCATTAATCCCCAGATTTCAGAGCCATATAACAGAATTGGTTTTATTTGTGAATCAAATAATTTTAAGAAAATACTAACAGAGAAATCGTCAAGTCTCCATAACGTTCTAAATATTTCTATTACACCTTTCCGTGCTTTCATTGCCATGTCATCCAGAGCCTTCGAAAATGATAATCTAGTGCTGAAAAACAAACCAAAGTACTTATAGGAATTGACGATTTTGATGTCGTGACCTTCATATGTCCAGGTTTCCCTCCGAGCAATGTATCCATCATTTCTAAAAATAATTATTTTGGATTTATCACGGTTAACGTGTAAATCTAACTCGGAAGCCTTCATTGCCAGCACATTCAGTTGGTTCTGCAGACCAGTAACTGTATCAGACAAAAGCACTAATCGTCCGCAAAAAGTAAAATAAACAGTTCAATCATATCAGGATTCAGTTGTACACCATGGCGTCCTTTCTCGATTATGTCCGTGGCAAGATCGTTTATAAACAGAGAGAAAAGTAAAGGACTTGTAATCTCCCCTTGTTTTAAACCTTTTTGACAAAAGAAAGCTTCGGTTACCCCCCCCCCCCCCCCTCCCCCCCAACGTACTCAAGCTTTTACGGTTTTATACATACTTTGAATGTCTTTTTAATATTTTCCCTTTTAAGCCAGACTTCCGCAGTACGGGCCACAGTTTACCATGTGAAATAAAATCGAAAGCTTTACGAAAGTCAATGAAATCTACAAATAATTTTCTATTTTTAAGCAAATATTTCTGTATCATTGAGAACAGCGTAAAAATATGGTCAATTGTTGAATGATATTTTCGAAATCCGGCTTGTATATCACCTAATATGTCCTTACTTTCAACCCATTTTGATAGTCGCTTGTTGATAATATGGCTGTACAGCTTTCCACATATGTTCAAAAGTGAAATGCCCCTGTAATTGTCTGGCTTGTGTAAATCGCCTTTCTTGTGCAAGGGTTGAATAATCGATTCAGTCCAAGCTACTGGGTACTGACCCGAAGAAAATATATTAAACAGTTTCAAAAGAAAAGGGACAATTAGCTCACTTGAGTGCTTAAAAAGTTCGGGTATAATGCCATCTGGGCCGGCTGCTTTGTTGTTTCTTAGATGACGGATGGAATCGAGTATTTCTTGTTCAGTTATATCACTGTTCAGCAGGACATCGTCCTGATTGTCACTTTCTTCAATCCCATTCCCAGGTTCAAAGACAGTGAAATCGTCATTTATCGTGTGAATGTCAATAACACCAAAAACCTCTTGAAAGTGTTGTAACCATTCATCATCTGAGATGTTTCCAGTCTGTTTACTTTCTTAGAAAATTGTTTGATATTTTTCCAAAACTGCTTGGAATCATTCATATTCCCTTCAAGTTCAGCTCTACATTTTGCTTTGTACGCTCTTACTTTATTAGCCAATAGCTTTCTGTAAGACTTTCTGGACTCAAAATACGCATGCCCATCTGCAGTAGCATCGGCTCTCTGTTCAAGTCTAAATTCACGGAGAGCTTTCCTTGTGTCCTTCCCCCAGCCGAACCATTGCTTTTTTCAAGGCCTGACTAAGCGCGTTGGGTTACGCTGCTGGTCAGGCATCTGCTTGGCAGATCTGGTGTAGCGTATATGGATTTGTCCGAACGCAGTGACGCCTCCTTGAGCTACTGAAACTGTAACTTCCGACGTTCATGGCATTCTGAGTCGAACCAAATATTGCCTTTTATGGCTCTAGCACATCCTCTTTTTACAAGCATGCAAGAAGCGGCGGATTTTAGAGTAACTGAAAACATGTCGATGCTTTATTGATGTCCTCATCTATCAGGTGTTTAGCTTGTTCAAGAGAAGCAATATTTTCCGGTAAATTGATACGATAAACGAATTCGTCACGTTTGTCATCAGACCAAATGAGCCTAAAAATAGATGCATCTGTTCCCCCTTTATACTTTTGTCTATTACACTTTATAAGACATGTTACAGGCATATGCTTAGAATCTATCTTTTCTTCTACAAGCATTCTGTGCGATAAATAGCTTAATGAAGTGGAGAAAATAAAATAATCAATGACACTACTACCAGAGGGAGACGTATAAGTGAAAACCCCATTTGTGTCTCCGTCACAAACACCATTCAAAATGTACAGATCAAAATTAGAGCACAAGCAGAGTAACTTTTGGCCATAGTCATTGATCACTGTATCTTGTGAACAACGTTCAGGAATCGATTCGTGGCCATTGTCAAAGTCAAACTGAAAACCATCGTGTGTGTCGTCTGAGGAAAAGTCATCACTAAACTGTACTGGGAATTTGTTACCAGTCCTGGCATTAAAGTCTCCACACAAAATGAAGGAAGCATCCTCGTGGTTTTCAATAATGTCAAGTAGACATTGTTCTAGTATAGAAATCCCATTGACTGCCTCACTTGTCTCGTAAAATGGACTGTTGAGAGGATATATGTAAATACTAACAATAAAAACACTAGACTCTGTTCCAAAAAGTTCTTTTTCTGCTTGAAGAACAATTATCGTATTTTGTTGGAAATTGTTTTAGGAAAGGTACATACTCATTGTTTACTAGTACAATGACACCCCCACTCCTTCTCCCCTGATGTGAGAGCTTTATCGCTGGAGCAACGTAACATGTATGTGATGGGAATAACGAACATGTGAAGGACTCTACGAATGTTTCTAACAGACAAATGAAGTTAAAACTTTGAAATAAAGGAGACGAAACTGGTGTCTTTCAGTTTAGACAATATTCCTTCAACGTTATATGAAATCATTAAAAACTGAGAGTCTTTTGAAATGCCAGTGTTAGGGTCAGGGCCATACCATAATTTTTTTACCTTTTTCTTTCGAGGTGGTAACTTTTCGGGGACTAGCGCTTTTGTTCTGTTTGTTGTTTCTTATCCAGCTGTTGGGGAGGGCAGACTGTCTTTCAAGTGACACAGATTGTGATCGTGTGTTCACCAGTCTTTTCTCGCCTGTCACGCTGCCACGGCGCCTCTGCCGTTCGTTTTGCACGGGAGTCACACGGGGCGATTTCTCCGTGCAGCCAAGGGAAGGGGAATCCCCGGCATTACATAGAGTATTGACATTGGTGTCGGAGGTCACGCTGCTTTGCGTTGAGGGGCCGTCTCCATGGTCAGCACGGGTCGCGTCGTCCTTCGGGGTGGCAGGGGTGTTGGGTGGAAGCCCTTCATCATCCGCGTCATCAGCCAGGTCATCTTGCTGCTGTTGAACGTCCATAGCATTCATCACACTGCTGTCCCTGTCAACTCGATCACCAGACTCTACTGCACTGTCTCTACCTCTCTCAGCGGCTCTGTCTGCAGTGGTGTTGATGGCATCAGTGGCATCCTGTCTGCATACAGTGTCACCGCGTGCATCTTCAATGCTGTGGCTGTCGGACGTGGTGACAGCTGGGTCACAAGTCAATGCTTTCTCTTCGGTAGAGGGCTGGGGAACAGTGGGGGGAACCAGAGGGACATCCGATCTGACACTGCCAAGGTCAGACTGGTCGTCGTCATGGCAGGAATTGTCCTTTTCCAGTTGGTCGGCTCCGTTGATTTTGTTGTCTATCCTGTTGTTAGCAGCCGTGAGCTGGTGTGTGTCGAGTATCACCTTCCATGCACTCGTTCGGTCTGTTTGCGTTGCTTGTTGAGGGTGACTGACGCGGGGAGATCCTGCTTGCAGCTTCTTGCGTCAGTCTGTTTTCTTGATGTCTTGAGGAACGGACGGACTGTATCACTTCACTGTATGATCTCGTGCCAGGAACCACTCTTGGGGAATAGGCTTTATCTCTGGGGCTTAAAAAGTTGCGCTCATTCCTCTGACTGGAAACATGGGAATTGTTTGAAATGTCCAAGTGCTGGCTGTGATGGACATGGTTCCAGCTGTTCCACATATCACCATGAGCCTGTTGAAACCAGTAGTCAGCGGGACGATATCTTGCTGTGTGGCTTTGGAATTCCTCGTAGTTGAACATAGAACATAGGTGTGTGCTGATACTGGAAAGGTTCCCTACCAGCAATGTAGTCGAGTTGTGCAGTGAGATCGTTCTCAAAGCTGTCTTGTTGGTACATATCGTACTCTTCCTGCCATCTGGAGGAAGGTGCTGACTCCACTTGGCTGTGTTGCTGGCTCTGGTGGTGGATGTGTTGAGAGGGAGCGTGGTGACTGTGTGCACTGGATATGTTCTCTTCGAAGTCGCATTGCTGCCTGTTGTCAGTCTCCTGCTTTCTGTATGTACTCGATCCCCTGTTTCTTCGGTGGTCCCCATATCTGGTACCAGATACTGTTCGCTCGTTATGAAAATTCGCATGTTTTGCGTTGAATGGGCGATGTCGGTCTGTGCCCCCATTTTCTTCTCTGTTCTGCTGTCCGGGTCGGTCGTCCAAGCCATCAGTATACAGATGTGAATGTTTGTTTTGGACACACAGTCTTCCGTTCTTGAAGTATGCAATCTTTCCCTGCTGACGGTGGTGTCGTATCTCCTCTCTCTGACGTGTTGTGAGGTCTGCGGCGATTCGGATGTTCTCTCTTCTGAGGAGATTTCTTAAGTAGTTGTCGCCCAGAATGTCCATCTTGTCTGTCCAGTTGCGGAATCGAACGATTAATGGGCGTGGCTGTGAGGAGTACTGTCTGTAGCTGCCGACGCGATATGACTTCTCAATGTCTGACATACGCCATGAACTGGAGGATGATAAACGATTCAAAATGTCAACAGCTATTTCCACACTTTTGCTGTTACTTTCCAGACCGGTTTCACGAACACCTAGAAACTTCAGATTGTTTTCTTTTCATCTCCAGTTCATCTCCAGTGTATTTATTTCTTTTTCCATTCTGTCCAACAGTTGATGAACATTAACCTTGTCTTCCTGCATAGCATGTATCTCGTTGCTATGTTCATGAACGACATTTTGTAGGGTCGATACCTCTGACATCAACTGTGTTATATTTCTTTGGAGGTTCCCGAAGATGGTTTCCATTTTCTGACACAGACTTGCGGAATGTAATCGTAGCTCATCCAATATCTGAACAAATCGTCTATCCATATCAGTGTGCATTTCATGTTTCCAGTTTGTATTGCTTTCGGGACCAGGATTCGTCTCCACGTCCATGCAGATAGGGAGCAGGATAATAGCCAAGCAGTATAATACTGTCAGTGTCAAACAAACACTCCAGGCAGCACGTACCTTTCTTTTATCTTTCTTTTGTCTGTGTAGAAACGAAGTCATTCCTCTGCCGAAAATCTTCTTCAACGTTGGGTAGAAATTTCCATTGCATGCTCGATGCGCCTCTGCAGTAATAGGCATTTTCCTACCCTTTTTTCCCAGCCAGTAACAATACAACACACTGAACAGTTAACTCAGAGATCACGTAGAGCAGAGCAGAGAGAGAGACAGAGAGACAGAGACAGAGAGACAGAGAGAGAGAGAGACAGAGAATGAGAGAGACAGAGTGAGAGAGAAACTCACACACACACACACACACACACACACACACACACACACACACACACACACACACACACACAGAATGAGAAAGACAGAGTCAGAGAGAAACTTACAGAGAGAGAGAGAGAGAGAGAGAGAGAGAGAAACTGACAGAAGAGAGACAGACAGACAGAGACAGAGAGAAACTGACACAGAGAGAGAGAATGAGAGAGACAGAGAGAATGAGAGAGACAGACAGAGAGAGACAGAGACAGAGACAGACTGAGAGAAACTGACAGAGAGAGAGAGAGACAGAGAGAGAGAGAAAGAGACAGAGAGAGACAGAGAGAGAGAGAGAGGGAGAGACAGAGAATGAGAGGGACAGAGTGAGAGAGAAACTGACAGAGAGAGACAGAAAGAGAGAGAGAGAAACTGACAGAGAGAGACAGACAGACAGAGTGGGAGAGAAACTGACAGAGAGAGAGAGAGACAGAGACACAGACACAGAGAGAGAGAGAGACAGAGAGAGAAACTGACACAGAGAGAGACAGACAGACAGACAGAGAGAGAGAGAGAATGAGAGAGACAGAGTGAGAGAGAAACTGACAGAGAGAGAGAGGGGGGGAGAGACAGACAGAGTGAGAGAGAGAGACAGAGAGAGAGAGAGAATGAGAGAGACAGAGTGAGAGAGAAACTGACAGAGAAAGAGAGAGAGATAATGAGAGAGACAGAGTGAGAGAGAAACTGACACAGAGAGAGTGTGAGAGAGACAGACAGAGTGAGAGAGAGAGAGACAGACAGACAGAGTGAGAGATAAACTGATAGAGAGCGAGAGAGAGACACAGAGAGAGTGTGTGTGAGAGAGAAACTGACAGAAGGAAGAGAGAGACAGAGACAGAGAAACTGTCAGAGAGAGAGAAAGAATGAGAGAGACACAGAGAGAGAGAGAGAATGAGAGAGACAGACAGACAGAGAGACAAGACAAGACAAGACAAGACAATGGTTTATTTGTTGGGCCTCCGGCCCATAACAAAGGAGTGGGCCACTAACAAAAATATTACATAATGAATCAAATAGTGTGAACAATATATCAATGCGCATGTGACTTGCAATCTCTCTCTCTCTCTCTCATTATCTCTCTCTCTCCTCTCCCCTCCCCCAAACACATGCACGCTCGCATATACACACCCACATACACGCTGGCGCGCTTAACACACATATCCAGCGACCCGGATTAAGTGAAATGCAAAAACTTGAAGCTGATAAGCTAACAAAACTTACAACAAGAGAGGCAAGGCCTTCAAGACTCACTTGTGATACACTTAAAAAACACACACACACAAAAAAAAACAACAAAACTAATCGTTTAAAATGTTTTCTGCATTTGTTATTATGTTATTATGAAGTTTCATGTTAAAAGAAAAAGAAAAAAAAGCCCTAACGGCAGATTCGAACTCCGCGTGTTCGGGTGAGAAGAAACTGTCTTAGACATTCCACTATCGGGGCTCCTTAACTAACGTTCAAAAATATAATATTTAAATATGCTTTTTTAAAGGGCGATAAATCGATTGCGGTATTCGCAGTGAGAATGCTGTTTAAATCATATTATTCTGGTGTATCTTGGGCATTCAAAAAATCTTTAAGGGCAATTAAAAATTCTTTTTAAGTCCACGGTAAAGGAGACGTGGTTATCGCCGCAATCACACTGCAACATTTAGCCGTTTTCTCTGGATCTAGATAGATGTACAAGTTTCAGTTAGTTACATCCAGCCGGTTGACACGGTCGATTCATTTTCTCTTTTATGTTCATTCTAGTTTTATAGTTTTAAAGTTGATATGAAAATTGAGTATTTTGTTAAAGTAATAACACGTAGAGCCAAGTGCAAGTACTTCTAAATGTCTTATGAAGTGAAAAGGACTTCATTTTGAGAAAAGTCAAGACTGGAAATTTTTACGTTTCATCAATTCAAGGGTATTAACTCACATGGTTTATTATTTTTAACTGTGAATTCCGACTGATTCTGTGGATATTTTTATGGCAGTTTGGGGCATAATCCAGTAAGTGATGAGGCGTTCACAAATCTTTCTCTGAATAAATATTTAACGGTCTCCTTCTCCAACTTTCCAACACATGTTATCGTGTATTGTCGATTGAATATAGGATTGAATGGGCAGGTCAACAACTTGAAAGAAAATGGCGTCGTTCGCGTTCGCGAAGAATATGAGCACGCGCTTTGAATGTGTATAAGTATGTGTACGCAATTGATTTTTGCCCATTACCTTCAGGGCTCAGCCAATAGTCCACTCGTCGTATTGATTTTATTATTTTCCGAAAAAGACCACTTGGGCAAATGAACATACTGAAAGCCCTGTACACTGAGAGTAAAACACACAAGCTTTTTATGTATTGAGTATAATTTCAAAATGTAATGTTTAAGATGAGAAAGATCAGTTTAAAGCAAATTAAGTCCCCTAGCATTAATTACAGATTAATTTCCCTTTTTTACTATCTGCACCAAAACGTTTGCAAAATAAATATAACTTCCATGCTTAGCAAAAGAAATCCCTGTTCGAACAAAAAATGATAAAAATGACTGCTCTTGTTGTTGTGTCAGAATATCAGATCAAAGTGCCGAGTTTAGAGAATAAAAAATATATAGATATAACAGTAAATGCAGTTTGCATATAATTTGGCTTCTTTTTTTTTCTTTCTTTTTTTTGTGCCCATCCCATAGGTGCAATATTGTATTAAACAAGATGACTGGAAAGAACTGATTTTTTCCCATTTTTATGCCTAATTTGATGTCAACTGACAAAGTATTTGCAGAGAAAATGGCAATGTTAAAGTTTACCACGGACACACACACACACACACACACACAGACAATCGAACACCGGGTTAAAACATAGACTCACTTTGTTTACACAAGTGAGTCAAAAATTAATTACAAATTGCAAGATTCGAAAAAAAGGGGGGGGGGGGGTTGATGTATACTCCACAGTGCAACAAAATGCATACCCATACTCATCCACTCGTGTCCAATTTCAAAAGCTCCGCTCTCACGCCAAAAGCCTTGCATACAAAAAAACGACAACTTCGCAACTAAGGATTCCGACACACAGGAAATCAAAGCAGCAAATTTGAACAAGGTTGGATTTCTGTGATATTTCGCAGGTAAATGTTCTTCTCTTAGAGTCTGATAAACTGGACAAACCAAAAGAAAGTGATATTCTGTTTCAAGGGCTGTGTGACAAAAACTACACATTCTCTTATCACCAGGAACAGGATTATACTGTAAAAAGCGACAATTCAAATCTGACATACCGATTCGAAATCGTGAAAATAGACGGCGTACAAAAAAGTTTTCCACGACCAATAAGTACGGAGATGTTGTAAGTGATTGGTTGTAAACAGAATACACTCGATAGAAATCATGTGACAGCAGTGAGGAATGCCAACTTTGCTTTGCACAATCAATTCAATTCAGCGCATACAAAACTCTGCTGCCGACTCGTCCTCAGAAAGAAAGATCTGAGCACATCACTCCTCTTTGCAACATCTCCACTGGCTCCCTGTCTCCACCAGTAAGTACAAGATCGGCACTCTATGTTATAGATGCATTCACAAAACTGCCCCTTCCTGTCTCTGCGGCTGCCTTCACCTCTACACTCCATCTCGCTCACTACGATCGGCTTCGGATCCACTCTGTTTACACATACCCAGATTCAAACATTCAACTGTTGGTCGCTGTTCTTTCTCTGTTTCTGGACCTTGCGACTGGAATGAACTTCCTTTTTCGCTTCGTCAAGTCTCCACACTCAGCTTTTTCAAGTCTGGCCTTAAAACCCACCTCTTCCCAAAATAGCCTCCCTTGCCTGCCCTTCCTTGTCTTTAGTTTCTACAGTTTTAGAGTTATGCATGCGTGTGAATGACTGGTGCAAAAGCGCTTTGATTTGTCTCTGCACAAGATCCAGCGCTATATAAATACCATTATTATTATTTATTATTATTAATTAACCGTTGCTTAAAACAACGAATAAACACACATTCATTACCAACACCTTGTGCCTCCCACACATAACCAAAGCCGTACATGTACAAAACATTTCTAATACTACAAGCTCATGTGATATAATTTTGTGTTTGCAGATGTAGTAACATATTGTATGCTTTCTTGGGGAATCGATCATTGCTTAATTTTAGTAGACGTAACCAAAACTTAATACATTTAACATAAGTCATCACACAGAGTGGAAACCTACCAGTTTCACCATAACCAAATATCTAGGAGCTTTTGAATGTATGCCTAAAAACTTTTTTTAAAGCGAAAAGATGTACACCTTCGATTAATTCAAGATTTTTTGTAACTCCCCATATTTCAGCTCCATATGTCAACACAGGTTGTATCTGACAGTCAAACATTTTTAAGAGAGAGAGAGAGAGAGAGAGAGAGAGAGAGAGAGAGAGAGAGAGAGACAGAGACAGAGAGATTGTTTACGTCCTATTTTCACAAAAAGATGAGAGTGAGAGTTGGGAAGAGAACGAATAGGAAGGAGGCGAAGATACACACACAATAGAGATAAAGACACATTGAGATGGAGAGAGAGAGAGAGAGAGAGAGAGAGAGAGAGACAGACAGACAGACAGAGACAGACAGAGACAGACACAGCGAGACAGAGATAGACAGAGAGACAGAGACAGAGAAAGAAGGAAAGAGACAGAGACACAGAGAGAGAAGGAAAGAGAGAGAGAGAGAGGAAAGAGAGAGAGAGAGAAGGCAAAAGAGAGACTGAGACAGAGAGAGAGAGAAGGAAAGAGAGAGAGACAGAGAGAGAGAAGGAAAGAGAGAGAAGGAAAGAGAGAGACAGAGACAAAGACAGACAGAGAGACAGAGGGAGAGAGAGAGAGAGAGAAGGAAAAAGAGACAGACAGAGAGATAAAAACAGACAGAGAGAGTGAGTGCGAGAGAGAGAGAGAGAGAGAAACAGAGACAGATGCACACACATACGGGAGAGACACAGACAGAAAGAGACAGACAATTATTTTAATTGTTGTTGATGCAGATTCAACGAATCTGTTGTACCAGAGACCGAATTCGCCAACCAAGCGGTCCACGGCCAGAGAAAAATGACTTGTTCTTCTGCATTGTCCTGTTTACTGGAGTGGGCTTTTACAGTTTGTTTCATGTTATTGAACATGACTGTTTGTAGCTGGAGAAAGATGTCATGTTGTCATGCATTGTCCTGTTTACTGGAGTGGGCTCTTTCAGTTTGTTTCATTTTATTGAACATGACTGTTTGTAGCTGGAGAAAGATGTCATGTTGTCATGCATTGTCCTGTTTACTGAAGTGGGCTCTTTCAGTTTGTTTCATTTCATTGAACATGACTGTTTGTAGCTGGAGAAAGATGTCATGTTGTCATGCATTGTCCGGTTTACTGGAGTGGGCTCTTTCAGTTTGTTTCATTTTGTTGAACATGACTGTTTGTAGCTGGAGAAAGATGTCATGTTGTCATGCATTGTCCTGTTTACTGGAGTGGGCTTTTACAGTTTGTTTCATTTTTATTGAACATGACTGTTTGTAGCTGGAGAAAGATGTCATTTTGTCATGCATTGTCCTGTTTACTGGAGTGGGCTCTTTCAGTTTGTTTTATTTTTATTGAACATGACTGTTTGTAGCTGGAGAAAGATGTCATGTTGTCATGCATTTATGTGCCTGTTTACTCAAGTGGGCTTTTTTTTTTAGTTTGTTCTATTCTATTGAACATGACTGTTTGTAGCTGGAGAAAGATGTCATGTTGTCATGCATTGTCCTGTTTACTCGAGTGGGCTCTTTCAGTTTGTTTTATTTTATTGAACATGACTGTAGCTGGAGAAAGATGTCATGTTGTCATGCATTTATGTGCCTGTTTACAGGAGTGGGCTTTTTCAGTTTGTTCTATTCTATTGAACATGACTGTTTGTATCTGGAGAAAGATGTCATTTTGTCATGCATTGTCCTGTTTACTGGAGTGGGCTTTTTCAGTTTGTTTCATTTTATTGAACATGACTGTAGCTGGAGAAAGATGTCATGTTGTCATGCATTTATGTGCCTGTTTACTGGAGTGGGCTTTTTCAGTTTGTTCTATTCTATTGAACATGACTTTGTATCTGGAGAAAGATGTCATGTTGTCATGCACTTACCTGTTTACTGGAGTGGGCTTTTTCAGTTTGTTTCATTTTTTATTGAACATGACTGTTTGTAGCTGGAGAAAGATGTCATGTTGTCATGCATTTGCCTGTTTACAGGAGTGGGGTTTTTTTTCAGTTGTTTCATTTTATTGAACATGACTGTTTGTAGCTGGAGAAAGATGTCATGTTGTCATGCATTGTCCTGTTTACTGGAGTGGGCTTTTTCAGTTTGTTTCATTTCATTGAACATGACTGTTTGTAGCTGGCCTGTAAGTTGAGGGATTTAGATCTTGTCACTTTGAAAGTGCTGAATCCTGTATCACAACCAGTGTAGACTGAAACACGAGAGAGAGAGAGAGAGAGAGAGAGAGAGAGAGAGAGAGAGAGATAGAGAGAGAAAGGGGAGAGGAACCACTTGAGCTTCCATTCAGAGGAACAGTACACCAGTTCCTTGTATTAGCATAACCACTGTTGACAATGAAATACGATCTCAGATCCAGATCAGACCCAGAGAGATTAGAAAGGACTGATCAGATTTTTAGAAAACAACAACAAACACCACCACCAAAACAAGAAAACCAAAGGACATGGTGCAAAGATTCAACATCTCATCGTCGTCTTCCGCAAACAAAAAGCTAAGAAAAAGAAAGAAAGAAAAAAACAACAACAACAAAAAAACACCCTGTTATCTTCCTTGCATTTTTGACCACTGATGATTAATAATGCCAGGGATTCCAGATCCTATGGGATGGAGGGAGGGCTGGTTCGAATTTCTTGTTCGTCTGTTTCTGTGAACAAGCCATTTCTTCTCTTGACACAGAGGGAGAGAGAGAGAGAGAGAGAGAGAGAGAGAGAGAGAGAGAGAGAGAGAGAGAGAGAGAGA
>JAAQRG010018726.1:0-22490 GCA_011634625.1 Babylonia areolata
AAGTGGATGACACAGGGCTGTGTGGTCCTGGTCTTTCCCTTTGACCCCATGGCAGAGTCAGCTGTGGGTAGGGCTGGCCACAGGCTGTTTAGAAATGTCAGTCTCTGCAGCCATGGACCTTGTGGTTTTTTGAAGAGACGTTGTACTTGTGTGGTGACATCACAAAGTTCCCCTAAGGCTGTCCAGGAGGCCCTCATGGGGGTCAGATGTTCTGTAACTCTGATGAACATTGATTGTACAGTGTGCATTTCATAGTTTTCCTCTGATGAGGGTGTGGACATAATAAAGTGAGTGAGTGATGAAGAAAACCTGTATGTATTCTGTGGGATGGTTTTTCCTTTGTCTGTAGATGTGAAATTTACAACATGTTCATGTTTTGAAGAAACAGATTGGTTTTGAGTCACAGGAAGTTCTAGGAAGACCAGAGTGTGCTGCAGTGATGATTCTGTGTTACAGGAAGACCACCTCCCTGTGAAGGACCAGAGTATGCAGCTGTCATCAAAGTTGGAGATCGTGTCAGGCGGGGGAAGGACTGGCGTCCTTTTTATGGATCACAGGTAATTGTATAGCTTTACTGACTGACTTGTGTGGTGTCAGACATGAATTTCTACATTGTAATGTTTTGTCTTCAGTACCAGTCACAAACAGTTAAAACAACAACAGCAACAATGAACAAGATGTCTCACACAGTCCCTGGCGCTGTGTGTCCCCAGCTTTTGGTTCCATCTCTGACCCTTTTCAGCTAGTGTTGATCAAAGAATGCCAGTGATGATCCTGGGAGAAAGGGATGTAACTCCTCTGTGTGGATCTGGATCTGGATGCAGGGTGGAAAGAGGCCAGTGTTGGCCAGAGCACTGGTGGACCTGTACTTTGGGCCAGAAGTCTGTGTGGGATCTGATGAAGAGAGAGAGAAAAGAAAAACAGTGAAATGCAGACACAGAGTGACCCAGGTGTTTCTTTGAGGAAGGAACAGTATTCACTGAGGAGGATACTGGAGTCACTGACACCTGTGTCAGCAGTAGCTGTTTGTTATTGGGATGGATTCACCATCCTGTTGTTGTGTTTACCTGCCTCCTCCTCACTGGACCTTGTGTCTGATCATACTGTGAGTGTGCTGTGTGTGGACAGAAAGGAGTGCAGATTAGTTTGTTGTTTGTTTGTTTGTTTTTTGGGGTTTTTTTGTTTTGTTTTTTGTCTCCAGTGTCTGTAGACTTATTATTATTGTTTCATAGCATACAGGTCTAATTGACCATTGCCTCATCCCCAACTTCCAGCTATCGCCTTACTAACACCAAGGATCTAGAACTGTGATACAGTGGGATGATAGAAGTTTCCAGGTGTAGACCTGAGGAGTCCAGCTGTCAAAGGGAAACAACATCTACACAGTTAGAAAGCTGAAACATTGCCCCTTGATGTCATTACCTCCCCTTCAAAGTTAGAGATTGTTCATGAATGTCTATGAAATGTCATGAGTTGAGGTGTTTTTTTCATTGACACACGTCTCGTTATGAAAGGTTTATTGGTGAGTACTTTGTGTGTGAAGCAATGTACTTGGTTCTTTGTTGTGGTTGTATTCCCCAAAAGAGTTCACTTTGATTGCTTTGGGAACACAGTATTGTTTATGTTGTATGTCTTTGTTTGCTCTGTGGCACAGAAAAAACAACAAAAACAGGAGTGAGCCAAAAGGAACAGAAACAAAATGAAAGTTGCATCTTCAGTGAGTCTACATTCCCATGACTAGCTTTCCTTCCACAGTGTAGATTTTGGTTTTATTTTGCAAACAAAATATCACAGAACATTATACAGTGGGGAGTAAACTGTCAGTGGTGGTGCTCAACAGCTCGATGTTTGCTTCCTGTTCCAAGGAAACTGCTGGAGTTTTATACACATAGCTGTGACTTCTGTCTGTGGAGTATACATAGGTTTTAACTGCAAACACACCTGTCTGTCTTGTAGCGTCCTTTGAAAAGCATAACCTCTGACACTGTGTTGTGCTGGTGTGTTTGTTTCTGAAGTGATCAGAGTTGGAGGGTTTCTTTGCCCCAGGTTCTCTTTGTGTCTGTGGTGTCTTGTTGTCGGGATTTGAACTGACGACCCAGTGGGCAGGGTGAGCTCTGACAGCATGTGCAGAACATTGTCGGGGTGTTACCCAGTGAAGGCACCCTCAGCATCAAAGGCAATGTCACTGATGTGTTGTTATGGGGTGTGAGAGGATGATCAGTATTACCTCACCCTGCAGGCAGCCAGACAGCATCTTCAGTGAGTGTCCACACATACACACACACACAGTAGGTGTGGGGATAGGCCTGTATGGTGGCGGCAGGGGGAGGGGCTGAGAGAAAAGAGAAAAATAAGGAAGTTAATGGTTGAGTGGTGGAATGTGGAGTGGAGGAGGCATCAGGCATCTATAAATGGAACATTGATGTTTCCTACTACAGAATGGTACATGACCAGCAAGTGATGTTACAGATTACTTGGTGTTATATAAAGGTGTGTGTTTGCAAATATGTGTGGGGTTTTTGTTGTTAATACTTTCACATACACATGTGTGGTCTGTATGCATACTTTGTGTGTGTGTGTGTGTGTGTGCGTGTGTGTGTGTGTGTGTGACCCTTTCTGCTTGTGTATGTGTTACTGTGTGTATGTGTCTGAACCATTCTGAACATTAGGGTCTTCATTTTCCAGAAATGTGATTTTTGCGTACATAACATGCAAATCAGTGATGCACTTTCAGCTTTTAAAAAACATTGTGCATCAAGGTTCAAATGCTGTTTGCAATGGACATTGGGTTTGTGTCATTCTCCTCTTGCCAGTATCCACATCATTGTGTGAAGTTGTCTTTCCCTTTTTATTCCCTGCAAACTCATGCAGTCAGCAAATCTCTCTCTGTTGGTTTTTTTTATGTGATTTGTTTTTTCATTTTCCCTTTGGATCATGGACTTTTTGAATGTGGTGTTTTCAGGTTGATGTTGTTGTTTTGCATTCCATTCCTTTGAGAAAGGGATGAATGTGTGGGTAAGAGATGATTGTCAAAATGATTTTCAGGCTATGGAATCATCAAATTCCATCAAATTAATTTTCACACTGTGGAATCATCAAATTGATTTTCATACTGTGGAATCATCAGATTGATTTTCATACTATGGAATCATCAGATTGATTTTCACACTATGGAATCATCTTCTACTTGATACATATGTCTGCCTCTTTTTCTAAAACAAAAAATCCTGAATTTTTTCTTGAAAACTTGAAGTGATGCTTTTTTGGGGGAAGGGGAGTAGGGTGGTGGTGTGTTTCTTTATTGTTGTTTTATTTAATTTGTCTGAAAAAAGGACATGTTTGCTTTCTGTGATGTTGTTGTTGCCTTTGGCTGAGAAGAGAGACTGAGTGACACTTGTGGTGTGTTTCAGGATGGCTCACCGCCAGGTGTTGGTACTGTCACTGCTGTTGATGCTGATCTGAAATCTGGAGGGGTATGGGTTAAGTGGGATTGTGGGAACCATAATAACTACCATATGGGAAGACAGAACTACTATGATTTAAGATTGGTTTTATAGACTTGGAAAGTGTTGGGCAGCTTGGTGGAAGTCACCTCCTTGTCTAGTAACCAAGACACAAGAATACTTGGCACAGGCACACACAGAGAAACAAAACACACATGCACACATAGGCATATGCGCACGCACACACACACACACACACACACACACAGAATGGTCTGTGGTGTCATTAACAGTTAGGACACATGTTGTTGTTGTATTCTCTGTGAGTGTAAATGTCTCTCTGTCTGTATTGTCAAATTCTCTCTGTTGTTTTTCTCTTTCTCACTGTTGATATCTCGGTCTTGGTCTTGGTCTCGGTCTCTCTCTCTCTGTGTCTATCTGTCTCTGTCTCTGTCTCTCTGTCTCTCTCTCTGAAAGAGGTCAGGAACAATGAATATCAATCAGTCAGTCAACAAGTGCAGTCACTCTCTCCCCTCAACAACACAACACACACCTTCACCTCAGTGCTGTGTTGTGCTTCTGTCAGCTTGTATGGAGGTACGTGAAATGAAGGCACAGGGGAACTAACCCACAAACTTCCTGCTGTGTGGATCTGTTCCCTCTGTGTGGATCTGTTCCCTCTGTGTGGATCTGTTCCTCCTGCTATGTGGATCTGTTTCCTCTGTGTGTGGATCTGTTCCTTCTGTGTGTGGATCTGTTCCTCCTGCTGTGTGGATCTGTTCCCTCTGTGTGTGGATCTGTTCCCTCTGTGTGTGGATCTGTTCCTTCTGTGTGTGGATCTGTTCCTTTTGTGTGTGGATCTGTTCCCTCTGTGTGTGGATCTGTTCCCACTGTATGGATCTGTTCCTGCTGTGTGGATCTGTTTCCACCATGGATCTGTTCCCACTGTGTGGATCTGTTCCTACTGTGTGGATCTGTACCCACTGTGTGGATCTGTTCCCTCTGTGTGGATCTGTTCCCACTGTGTGGATCTGTTCCTACTGTGTGGATCTGTACCCACTGTGTGGATCTGTTCCCTCTGTGTGGATCTGTACCCACTGTGTGAATCTGTACCCACTGTGTGTGGATCTGTTCCTCCTGTGTGGATCTGTTCCTCCTGTGTGGATCTGTTCCTCCTGTGTGGATGTGGATCTGTTCCTCCTGTGTGGATCTGTTCCCACTGTGTGGATCTGTTCCCACTGTGTGGATCTGTTCCCTCTGTGTGGATCTGTACCCACTGTGTGTGGATCTGTTCCTCCTGTGTGGATCTGTTCCTCCTGTGTGGATGTGGATCTGTTCCTCCTGTGTGGATCTGTTCCCACTGTGTGGATCTGTTCCCACTGTGTGTGGATCTTTTCCCACTGTGTAGATCTGTTTCCACTGTGTATGGATCTGTTCCCACTGTGTGGATCTGTTCCCTCTGTGTAGTTCTGTTCCCACTGTGTGGATCTGTTCCCACTGTGTGGATCCTTTCCCACTGTGTGTGGATCTGTTCCCACTGTGTGGATCCTTTCTCACTGTGTGTAGATCTGTTCCCACTGTGTATGGATCTGTTCCCACTGTGTGGATCCTTTCCCACTGTGTGTGGATCCTTTCCCACTGTGTGTGGATCTGTTCCCTCAGTGTGGAACTGTTCTCACTGTGTGGATCTGTTCCCACTGTGTGGATCTGTTCCCTATGTGTGGATCTGTTCCCTCAGTGTGGATCTGTTCCCACTGTGTGGATCTGTTCCCTCAGTGTGGATCTGTTCCCACTGTGTGGATCTGTTCCCACTGTGTGGATCTGTTCCCTCATTGTGGATCTGTTCCCACTGTGTGGATCTGTTCCCTCAGTGTGGATCTGTTCCCACTGTGTGGATCTGTTCCCACTGTGTGGATCCGTTCCTGCTAATTGGATTTGTTTCACCAATCTGGTTTGTTCTCAACTGATAGATTTTCTCCCTGTTTTTTGTTTTGTTTTGTTTTTTTAGATGATTAAATTGATCTGTGGATCTGTTCCCACTGTGTGGATCTGTTCCAGCTGTGTGGATCTGTTCCTGCAGTGTGGATCTGTTCCCAAATTCTGTATTATGGATTTGTTCCCGGTTTAAAGATTTGTCTCCAAGTTTTCTGATTTCTTTGTTCCTCTTTCCTGCTTTCTGATTTGTTCCCACCTTCTGGACTTGTCATCCCTTTCTGCATTTGCTCCGTTGTGGATCTGTTTCCTCTTTCTGTGTTTGTTTCCCATTTCCAGCTTTCTTTCCAGATGTTGGGTTGTGCAGATGTGTGTGGAGTGTTGGTGGAAACTGCCAACATGGTTGTGAAATGAACATTACATCTGCTATGCTAATGACAGATGTATTTGAACTGAGCTTTTGTATCTCTCTCTCTTTCTCTCTCACACACACACACACACACACACACACACACACACACACACACACACACTGACAAAAAAGCAGTTGTTGCTTATTCAATCAACTACCTTGAAATAAAATGTTGACGCACGCACACATTTAACAGCACGAGTGAGGTGTCTTTAAAACGAATGCTGCCCATAGAAGAAAAGCTTTATGGATTATTAACATTCTGTGCATTGTACATGTTCAGTGGGGGGCTGGGGAGGTGTGGGGGTGTTGGGAAGGGGAGGGCATTTGAGCACAGAAGACATCAGACATTTCACCCAGTAACAAGTTCTTGTGTTTTGAAAGCTGTCCGTGCTATGGCAGTGCTAGTTCTTTGGGGTGTTTTTGTTCTGTTTATGGGAATATTTTACTTTTGCTGCTTGCAGATTTCTTTTACTTTTGCTTTTTTTTTCTTTTCCATTAAAGTGGATACATCAGTGATGAATCGTTTTACCCATGATGGTATTGCAGAACAAAGAAAACTGCATTTCAGTGAAAATGACTATTGGTGTTGTGTTGTACACCTGAATGCCTTGCAGATTGATATTATTATGTGCCATTGCTTTGGAAGAGCAAAGCCCATTTTATATTGCTGCTGTGTGCACATGTCAAATGTTTGGTATAAGGACAAGCCTGGCACTTTCTTTTTTTGAGGAAGTGTCTGGGTTTGATCCAGTTTACCTTTTATTTACCTGTGTGCTAGCTGAATCGGTAGCACAAGCAGCATTGACTTGAAGTTGTGTATATTGTGAATGCAGAAAGTTACCACTCTTTACTATTGTTGATGATTTCATATTAGTTTGGCAGAGAGGTCCCCTCCCCTTTCCCTGTTTCATTACATCACACACACCCCTTCCCCTGTTTCATTGCATCACACACACCCCTTTCCCTGTTTCATTGCATCACAATACCCCTTTCCCTGTTTCATTGCATCACACACACCCCTTTCCCTGTTTTATTGCATCACACACCCCTTTCCCTGTTTCATTGCATCACACACACCCCTTTCCCTGTTTCATTGCATCACACACCCCTTTCCCTGTTTTATTGCATCACACACCACACTCTCTGTTTCTGACCATCACACCCCTTTCCTGTTTCATTGCATTACACACCCTTTCCTGTTTCATTGTATCTCACACCACCCCCTGTTTCATTGCATCACACACCCCTTTCCTGTTTCATTGCATTTTACACACCTTTCCTGTTCCATTGCATTACACACACCCCTTTCCTGTTCCATCGTATCTCACACCTTTCCCTGTTTCTGTTGTATCTCCGCCATTTCCTGTTTCATTGCCCCATCTCACACACCCCTTTCCTGTTTCATTTGTATCTTTCACACCCCTTTCCTGTTTTCATTGCATTACACTCTTTCCTTTCATTGCATTACACACACCTCTTTCCCTGTTTTATTTGCATCACACACCACTTTCCCTGTTTTATTATCCTACACACATCTTCCCCTGTTTCATTGCACATCACACACACACACCTTTCCTGCTTCATTTGCATTACACCCCTTCCCTGTTTCATTTATCTACCCCACCCATCCCTTCCACCCCTTCCCTGTTTTGTGCATTACACACCCCTTCCTGTTTCATTGCATCACACACACCCCTTCCCCCTGTTTCATTGCATCACACACCCTTTCACTGTTTCATTGCATCACACACACCACTTTCCTGTTTCATTTGCATCACACACACCCCCTTTCCTGTTTCATTGCATCACACACCACCTTGCCCTGAGCTGTTTGCATCACACCCTTCCCTGTTTCATTGCATCACACACCCCATTCCCCTGTTTCATTGCATCACACACACCCCTTCCGGGTTTTCATTGCATCACCCCTTCCTGTTTCATTTGCATCACCACCTTCCCAGGTTCATTGCATCACACCCCTCCTTCCCTGTTTCGTGCCATCACACACCCCTTCCCGGTTCGACATCCCCCACCTTCCCGGTTTCATTGCATCACCCTTCCCGGTTTCATCGCCTCATTCCCCTCCCCTCCTTGCATCACTCCTTTCCACTTCCTGTTCCCCCTCCCCCCTGACTAAGTGTGGTGAAGTCTTTGATTTCCATTTGACTACCATTCTGTGGTGTTATTTGCCTGTACTGCCATTTTTGTGTGGCTTTGAAGTGTTGCTTGTTTGTTTTTTGTTTGTTGGTGGTTTTTTTGGTTTTTGTTTTTGTTTTGTTGTTGTTGTTGTTGTTGTTGTTGTTGGGTTATACAATTTTCTTGTCATCTGAGAATGATAAATTAAGAGGAATGGCTAGCATCCTCAGCACAGCTCTTCTTATTTGCCTTAAGGAGCTTAATATGATAAGCTTAAGATAATATGTCATTTAGTGTTTTGCAGCTTTTGTTTTAGATGTTACAAACTTTTGTGTTTAACACAGTTGAATGTTTTTGTGTATTTACTTGGCCAGTCCTGATATGGCTCTGTGCAGTCAGCTGGACAATGTCGAATGTCATAACCAGTTTTCAGTATATATTTTTCATGGAATCGTGTATCAGTGGTATTTTTTCTACTGGATCATCAGTGACATATGTATTGTAAACTATGTGCTTTTGATTTTGGATTTTCATTTATTTATTTCTTTATTGTTTTGTGTTGTTGTAGTCTGCCAGCACTTGTACATTGTTGGTCTGACTTTTTGTTTGATAATCCCAGGTACAACTGGGGTGTGTGGGTTTGTATCAGTTGAGGTGTTGTCAGTCTGTGACCCTTGACATGGGGCCTGAGGTCATGGGATGATGGGGAGCCCTGTGGAGATGGAGAAGGGAGGTCACCCCCAAGCTTCTGTGGTTTTATTTTTGGCTTTTTTCTTCCCCTGATTTTAGAATGTAGTATGTGTTTTGGGGTTGCTTTGGTTGTTCCTGATGTGTAGGAGATGACGACAATGCTGAAGTGTGTGCATTGTGCATGGTGTGTAAGAGACGACGACCTTATGGTGGCTACTCGACGTGTACCTGTATGAGATCACTGCAGCCAGTGCCATGACACGCCTGATGACTTCTTCAAAGGGTGAAACATGTGTTGCAAGCTGGTGCCCTGACATGCTGTGTGTGCTGGTGGAGGAACTAACAAGGTTACAGAGCACTCACTGGGGATGTACATCCTTCTCCTGTCTTCTTGGGCTGCAGCTACCACCTTCGCTTGTATCTACTGTTGGGATTTTACATGCATAATCGTTTTTACCCTGTTATTTAGGCAAACATATTCCGTTTTCAGGGGTGTGCATGCTGAGTGTCCATGCTTATAACCCCACCAAAAGATGACATGTATTACAGTATCTTTCATGTGCATATTTGATGTTATGCATGTGTATACACATGAAGGAAAATACAAGCACTAACAGCTCTGCACATAATTATGCTGATGTGTGAGACTGGTAAAAGGACCTCATCCTACCAGACGCTGATACCAGGATTCAAACTCTGAATCTATCGGTACAAGTCCAATACCCTAACATCTAACCTTTTGGCTGTGGCGCATGTCAGTAATGTTACTTTCCTGCAATGTGTACATAATTGGCTTTGAATGCATGCACTCTTCCTGAGAGGTCAAAAAAATCTTTCAGTGTATATATTTTGCTTTGAATGATATAATCTTCCTTTGAGGTGCCTCAAGGCTTTACTAGCACATTGGATTATGCTGCTGGTCTGGAATCTGCCCAGCAGGTATGGTGTAGCATATATGGATCTGTCCTAATGCAGTGACACCTCTTTCTGAAACTGAAACTGAAAGCCTTTGAGATGCAAAATGTCTTTTAGTATATATAGTCATTCACATCACTGGGCAACAGCGGCCCATGTGTACATTAACAATAATGTTGATATTTCTTATTCTTTCCTGTAAATCGTATCATATATAATTTTGGATAATGTTGAGGCCAATTTTCAGTCACCACTCACTTCTCCCCACCCCCACCCACCCAGCTTACATCTTTACAACCTCTCTCCACCCGTCACCCCCACTCTCTGCTGCTGCCTTATTTGTTCAACACTTTTAATCTTGACTTTTCATGTTCTGATTATTCCATTGATGTGAATAGTGTTATGCTGTAAATATTTCTCTTGCATTAAAATCCAATAAAGCAGCACTGTGTGTGTGTGTGTGTGTGTGTGTGTGTGTGTGGTTTTGCTGTATTGTTGTTCTTCATTACATTTTCCTCCCACATTCCCTGCAGTATCTGTTACCGCAGCATCAGGGAAGCTGTCGGATTGTGAATTTCTCCCACAGAGCTGAGAAAGCTCCTTCATTCATGGTGTTTATCGTCCAGTCAACCACAAGGGCCTTATCAGGGCTGAAAACACGTCCTGAATAATTCCACAAGAAAGAGAACATGACAAGAATCAAGCCACCCAGGTGGAGACAACACCTGATGGTAGGTGACGTGACTTTGTCAGGTACCCTGGGTGGACAGTCGGTTCCACTGCTGTGGCCTCTGAGGGCACTGCTCCAAGACCGGCAGTCTGGGTACAGTCTGTGGAAACAAACCATGCTCTCTGGAAGAGGGGATTCTGTGGACCCCAATGACTGGCATCGAAGGGTTTACTATCTCCGGTGTGCCTCACCACCCTGCAACTCACGAATCCACATCACCCAACATTTCAGGGAGAATTATCTTTGTAAAATCATACACAAATACCCCACCCCCACACAAGCACAACAGACTGAGATGGTTTCTCCGTAATTACAGGCCATAGTCCCTCACAGAAGGTAAATATGCAGGAGAATGCAAAAGATGCTCTTTGACTCTAGTCTTCAATATGTGACATAAAATATGATTCACCTCTAAAGTTATCAAAAACCGACGTAGAGGTAACTCTCAATCTTTTTTTTTTTTGTAATAGATCAGATAAATCTAAACATGCAATGGTGTTTAAGTGTTAAACCTAAACTGTTCTTTTAAATCCCTTAATATTGGGCAACAGAGTACAAATGAAGTTCAGATTCTGGACATAACAGTTATATCATCATAAACAACACGGCTTGGCTTCGTGAACAAAGATTAGGTAGGGGGGTGGCCACGTGTATCGCAGTCTCACTGGTGGCTGACGAGGCCAACTGGGGACAGACAGGTCTGTCACGAAGGTCCTGTGGTAGTTTACCATTATCCCAGCAGCGGGTAAAGAGCTTGTGGAGTGAGGTGCGTGAGGCTAGGCCCCTATGCTTCCAAGTCTCTGGTGTAATTCCAACTGCACCTGCTACCTTGCCACTTTTCAGCTGCTCTATGGCTATGACAGTCTCTTTAAAGTTAGACTTGTCCAGTTCTGTTTTACTGGCTGTTGGGGGATTCTGAGAATTGCGGAAGCGTAGACTGAGCGGCTGGCGCTAAAGGGAATTTGTAAGTGTTCAGACCATTGGTTGAGGATGGACATCCTGTCTGTGAGAAGCGCCTGGCTGTTTGCGCTTCGCATAAGACTCTGGACCTGGTGTGAATGGCTGTACACCGCCTTCAGAGCTTCAGAAAGACCTTTGCAGTCACCAGTGTCTGCGCAAAGCTGAGTTCTTTCTTTGCGCTGAAGGTCACTGCATTCAAGGCAGAAGGGTGCATCTTCTCTGGACAGGACTTCTGAGCAAGTGAGCCTGACTGGCGGAACTATTCTTTTCCAGCATTTTCTTCATCTACTGGTTATTTTCATCGAACCAGTCTTTGTTTTTCTTCGACGAAAACTTCTTCAGAGGCCAGCGGGATGGTGGTTTTAAGGTTGTTGTTTTTCCCCAAAGTACTTCTGGAGAGGGTCTGTGGGGCAAATGGAATCCTCAAGTCCTGATTGAAGAATTACCTGAAAGTCAGCTTTCCCTCAAGCTGACTTAAGTTTACCAACCCGAAGTTTCATCCTTGAATTGCCGCTTCTCTTGGGCTTGGGTTTGAAGCGGAGACCGAGTTTGCAGCGAACAAGCCGATGCTCAGTGTGGCATCACTAGGGTTTGTAGGACGTCTCGAAGGTTCCTCTGGCGAACCAACATGTAGTCTATGAGGTTCCAGTGCTGGGACTGAGGATGCATCCTGGTTGTCTTCAGACTGCTTCTCTGCTGGAATATGGTGCTGGTGATTGCGAGTTGCTGCTTTGCGCAAAGGTCCAGTAGGATGCGACCATTGTCATTGCAGTTTCTGATGCCGTATTTGCCAAGCACTCCTTTCCAGGCTTCTGAATCTTGGCACACTCTAGAATTGAAATTGCCAAGGATGAAGATCTTGTCTTCCGGGACGTTCTACGAGAGGTTGCGCAGGTCAGTGTAGAACTTGCACTTTTCGCATGGTCTGCCTGAAGAGTTCGGGATAGACACCGAACAGTGTGGCATGCTGCTCATTGCGAAGTGGGAGGCGTATGGAGATGATGCGGTCAGAGTGACCTGTTGGCAGATTTTCAAGTTTGGAGACAATGGGCATTTTTGTTTTTGTTTTTATGTTGCCGTTTTTTTTAACATGAAGCCAACATCTCAGAGGCGTCTTTCTGGCTCACTCGACCAGTATAGGGTGTAGCTGGCGCCGTGTTTCTGAAGCTGTCTTCTTCTAGGAAACGGATTTCAATGATGGCAGCGATGTCGACGTTTGGTCTGGAAAGTTCATTCATGTGCCACTAGAGCGGAACTACAATGCACCGCTCACAGAAAGCAGTAACGCTTTCGCCAGTAACTTGACTGTTAGATTGTTCTTGTTTTGTTTTTATTTTCTTTTACACAGTATTTTTAGAACTTTTTTTTTCTAGCAAAATTGACTCACTGATGAACAGCAGTCATTTTTCTTAATTTTTAGTTTTGAAAAACTTAATCTTATTCTGCTTGGTGTCAAAGTTACATTTGTAATATATTTTGTCTGCCAGGAGCAACACGCTTTCTGCCATGTTATAGAATACGACATAAATCTTAATATACTATGGCAGATGTTTGCAACCAAATCTCAATAATCCAAACCACTTTTTTTTTAAAAATTGACTTCGTGTATGAAGATGCTGGTTGTGATTTGTACTCGGTGTGAAGGTCTTACACAATTTACATTAGCCCGTTATACTGAACCCTTTCCGTTATGCTGCTGGTCACAGGCATCAGCTTAGCAGAAGGCGATGGTTTCGTTAATGGCTAGATGAAGTGAGCACAGGTGCTTTGAACGTTGCCTTAATCGACTATAATAGTGAAGGATATAGCACCAATACACTACACACAAGAAGCAGTCAGGATTTCAGCAATTATTTTACTGTTAATTTTTTCACACGGTATTTTGTTATTATTTTTCTTTCAAATTGATAATCAGCAGTCAATTCATTCATTTTTAGTTAGAATATTAACTTATTCTGCTTGATGAAGAAGTGATATTGGCAGTGTGTGTGTGTGCGTGTGTGTGTGTGTGTGTGTGTGTGTGTGTGTGTGTGTGTGTGTGTGTGTGTGTGTGTGTGTGTGTGCGTGAGCGCGCGCGCGCGCGTGTGTGTGTGTGTGTGTGTGTGTTTACAGTCACGTCACTTTGAACGACTGGCAGCGGCGGGATTATTGTTCGCTCAGACAGAACCGAGGAGTGTGTTTATTTAATAAACTAATAATGGTGTGATTACGGCGCTGACGTTGGCCCAGCTTGTTGACTCCCCTATCGATCAGTCAGCCACACAGCCATGGGCCACAGCTCGCCACAGATAATGACTGGCGGTCCCTCTCAATCGTCTGTTGCTGTATTGCGGGTCCCTCCTCGTCCTGTCTTTTGTGTCTCGTGACTCGGCTCTTCCATGTGGGCGTGTGTTGGCCTGGCAGGTGTAATCTAAAACGGCGATGGCTTTACTTCGTTTAGGAATGAATGGATGAAGTGACCGCAAGTGCTTTGAGCGTTGCTTTTAGTAATTGACTGTAGTAGTCAACGATATGTGTATTGCAGAGATATTGCTGGTTGATGGGTTTGGCTGGTTGAGATTGACCGGACACACGCTCGTGCACACACGCGTTCACGCTCTCTCTCTGTCTCTCTCTCTCACACAACACACACACACACACACACACACACACACACACACACACACACACACACACATTTGCACGCGCACATGCACATGCACATGGACACAGAAAGAAAGACTGAATGAAAAGAAGAAAATGAAAATGTTCTGAAGGTGGAGGTTGGTGGTGGTGAGAACTATACTCAAAATCATCTTCTTTCCTGTTCTTCCAATCCTGTTTTCTTTCTTTTCTCTTGAATCATTCCTTCTTTCTCTCGTGTTTCTTTTTTCCTTTTTTGACTTTCTATCTTTCTTTCTTCAAAATCATTTTCTTCCTTGTTTTGTCCATCCTAGCGATTCCCATCTGTTTAAAACTTGATTTCAGTTTTACATGGAATGAGTGAGACACGAGTGAACAGGTTCTTTTAACGTTATACATACACACAGAACAACGAGAACAAGAAGGGAGTCGTTCGAACGAGACGATAAACCGAGGTCCCGTGTGCAACACGTACTTCGCGCACTGAAAAAAGAACCCCGAGCAAGAAAAGAGTTATCTTCTGGCAAATGTCTGCAGATGAAATCCACTCTGATAAGTACACTGATATATATGCATGCACTTAGTGTCCGTCTAAACACGTCGGGTTATGCTCCCGGTAAAGCGTCTGGCTTAGCAGACGTAGTTTAGCGTGTCTGGATTTGTCCGAACGCAATTACGCCTCCTTGAGAAAGTTAAACAACAACAACAACAACAACAACAAAACGGCAAGATACAGACAGAGGCCGAGAGAAAGGACAAAGAGGAAAATAAAAAGAAGACGACGAAGAAGTAAAAACTAAAAAGAAGGAAGAGGAGAGGTAGAAGGGGAGGGAGACGGCCCTAACAAAGAATTGGGCCTAGGAGGGGAGGGAGACGGCCCTAACAAAGAATTGGGTCTAGGAGGGGAGGGAGACGGCCCTAACAAAGAATTGGGTCTAGAAGGGGAGGGAGACATCCAAGACAAAGGATGTATTGTACATGGGAAGGGGGTGGAAGATGCCGACAGACATACACAGAGAGAAGGAAGAGAAGAAGAAAACAGCAACATGACGGTGAAGAAGAATCAAGATTTCCCAAACAGGCATATGAAATGATCTCAAAAACAACAACAACAACAACACAATGATGAGGAAACAATCACTTGCGTTACTGGGCTGTCACGTAGAAACAAGGAGGTGTCTAGATTCGTTGGGTATCTCAGAGGTCTCGATGAATGGTGTGGTTGGAGAAGAAAAGATATTTTTGATTGACTGTTTCCATCAGGACTGGAATGCAAAATGAGATGCAAGTGACCGCCTTCTGTCGTATCGCTCATTCAAATCAATTTTGGAGCCAGAGAGATATGTTCATGTCATAAGTATAGCCACATTTAGACAAACATTAACCAGATCCAGGATTGGGTTGTGTGAGATAAATGTTAACAACATATATTATCAAAAACCAGATAAATGTCCGTTTTGTGATCACATCGAAAACAAAAATATCATTTTTGTTTGTCCTCATTACTCCATTGAATAGACAAATACACTGTAAAGCATTGCACGTCATCAAACTCCAGCTTACTTTTTACAGAACGAAGATACTCTGAGAGACTTAGCGATGTACAGTTTTTACGCCTATATCTAAGATTGTGAGATCTGTTGGCTTGCTCTCAGCAACAGTCTGTACGATTGTTGTATCATGTGCACTGATGCAATGTCCACATGTTTTCCTTTTTTCCTTCATTATTTTTGCTATCTCAGTTTAAAGTGTACAGGACGGTGGTCTCACGAATTAGAAAAGTTCGGTGTTTTGAGTTCTCTCTCCCAGTAGAATGATTCTTCAGCAGACAAAGTCACACATACAGGAACAACGGCTCAGTTACACCCCGTTGTCTCTGCTGCAAGGAGGGTGCAGTCCTTCAAGTTGTCATGTTAAATGCTAAAGGCCCCATAGCATTACACCCACTGTGTCTTGGGCTCGGCATAGGAAGGCGGGGCTCAGTCCTCTCCTGCCGTTTTAACCTCCCCCAAGCGATGTCAGGTACCAAATTCACACCTGGATGGAGTGAGAGAAATTGGAGTAAAGTGTCTTCCTCAAAGAGGCAACACCATGTCGAAACGGGGCCTGGGGCCTTGGATCAGAAATCCAACGATAACCGAATTTGTCACGGCGTACCCTTGAGGTTTTATCGGTGCAAAAAAAAAAGAAAAAAAGAAAAAAAAGTCGCAGTGATTGTTAAACTTGAGGCATCTACCTCGTGACTATGCTAATTAGCATCCACCTTTATGGTAGCGTCCTAAAGACACACACACACACACACGCAAACACACACACACACACACACACACACACACACACACACACACACACACACACACACACACCTTGCATAATGATGAAGGAATGGCTAGTGACATACAGAAAATGTTTAAGGCAATCTTATGAATTAGAATGGCAGAATTACAATGCTGCACACACACACACACACACACACACACACACACACACACACACACACACACACACACACACACACACACTCCCTCTCCCTCCCTCTCTCTTTCCACATCTCTTTTCATTTCTATCTCCTCCACTCTCTTTCTCCCTCACTCTCACTTTTCCTTTGTTCTCTCTCCCTCCCTCTCTCCCTCCTTACCTTCGTCTCTCTTTCTCTCTCTCCCCCCTGCTCCCCTCTCTCTCCCTCCCCATCCCACACAGTCTGTGACATTCTCAGTATCCTGTCGTTCCGCCGATAGTCTGCGGCTGTGTGGTTCAGACATGTTTTATTCATACTGAAATGTTTATACCACATGCATACGCCTACGACGACAACTCTCGCATGCATGCACACATGCACGCATCCATCCACACACACACACGGTGTGTGTGTGTGTGTGTGTGTGTGTGTGTGTGTGTGTGTGTGTGTGTGTGTGTGCGTGCGTGCGTGCTCGCGCGCGTGTGTGTGCCGTGTATGTGTGTGTGTGTGTATGTGCGCGTGTGCACTTGAGCGCGAATACATGTATTATATGTATATATATACATATATACATATATATACATGTGTATATATATATATAAATATATATATATATATATATATATATATATATAGAGAGAGAGAGAGAGAGAGAGAGAGAGAGCACAAAAACTAAATAAAGATATCAATGCATGAATCAGAATTTTTTTACTCAGAAAATAACGGTGCAAACGAAGCATCGAACACTTCTCACAAAAAAACAAACAACTCCCCCGCTCCCTTCCTCCACGCACGCAGCAGCGCTCGCGTGAACACACACTGACACAGACAGACAGAGACAAAGGCAAAGAGAGAGGGAGACAGAGGCAGAGACAGAGACAGAGAGAAACACATGACCAAAGATCGAACCCCATGCAGCAACAGAGACTGTCGCGTACCTGGAGTACACAGCTCAGACGGTCAACGGCGTTTTCCAATCCCACTTTGCTCTCTCTGGCGCTTAACACAATGCTCCGTGCGCGTGCGAACTACGCAACAAGCAGCTAGCGACTCGTGCCCTCTACCGAATCGACGACACTACAAAGAGTACAACTACTGCAACAACAAACGGACATCGTGGTGTGTTTTTGTTCTTGTTCTTTGGATGGCTTTGCTGTATTCTTGACCAATATTCTGGACATCATCTGCTGAGAACAGGATCGTTTTTGTTTTATTTTCTTCGAAAACCGTGTCGTTGTTTCAGGTCTATTGTCCCAAGTGTCTTTGGCGAAATGTGGTGTGGATTGCAGGTTAGGATTCAGGTCAGTGTGGGACTGTATCGAACGAGTGTTTGAGAAAAATGTGTGTGTGTGTGTGTGTGTGTGTGTGTGTGTGTGAGAGAGAGAGAGAGAGAGAGAGAGAGAGAGAGAGAGTGTGTGTGTGTGTGTGTGTGTGTGTGTGTGTGTGTGTGTGTGTGTTGTTGTTGTTGTTGTTGTTGTTGTGTGTGTGTGTGTGTGTGTGTGCGCGCGCGTGTGTGTGTTGTTGTTTGTGTGTGTGTGTGTGTGTGTGTGTGTGTGTGTGTGAGAGAGAGAGAGAGTTTATGAACTTACTTGAACATAAGCCTTCTTTTCTTCTTGGACTAATAGCAATGAACTAGTTTTTTCTTTTTTTTAAAATTTATTTTATTTATTTATTTTTTTTAAAGCAGATTCAATTGTTGTTGTTGTTTTTTGTTTTTTGTTTTTGACAAAAGTATTTGACAAACCTATCTGTTTTTGTCACTGCAGTAGATTCAGTAGATTCCCCCCTCACACATGGACCGCTTTCAAGTTGTTTGGTTTTTGTTGTTGTTATTGTTTGTTTGTTTTATTTAATCTAATTTGTGTATATATTTTTCATTGTACTGTTTGTTTTTATAATCTATTTGTATGATTTTGGTTTCTTTCTATTTTGTGGATGTGCAATCAAAGGTAGCCTCCTGTATTCGAGAGAGTCGTATTGGGTGTGCAGTTTCATCGAACATTATTCATTATCAGTATTGATCAGGAAACACACACACACACACACACACACACACACACACACACACGCACGCACGCACGTACCCCTCTCCCTCAATCGATATTTGTTTTGCCTTTTTTTTTTTTTACATGCCACATTACACGCGCTTGTTTGCTCGCATGAGCATATAGATATAGATAGATAATACACACACATATATATATATATGTGTGTGTGTGTGTGTGTGTGTGTGTGTGTGTGTTGTCAAGATTCTGGAATACGTGACTGAAAAAAAAGATAAAATGAATAAATAAGGGTACATGCAATTTCATGTTCTAAAATGACAACAAATGATCGATTATATGTGAAAGTTATCTCTTTTTTTTTTAATCCGTTCTCTTTGTTTGTCCTCCAGGCAGTTTTGAACCACAGGGCACCAAAGACTGTGACCGCATAACGCAGATCAAAGCGAGGATGTGACTTTCAACAACAACAACAACAACAAAGAAAGAACGACGGAAATAAGGAGAAAGAAATGAAGTGAGATAGAAGCAAAAAAAAACAACAAAACAACAAAACAAACAAACAAACAAAAAATGTCCCCAATGCAAATCTACTTTAAAACCACCACCACCAACAACAACAACAACAAAAACACGCCTTAGTTTTATTACCAACGAGCCCAAGGGCGTGAACAATTTCAGGGAAAAAAAACAAAAACGAAAAGGAAACTAAGCGCCATCCACAACACTGATTCCTCTGGTTCTATCCCCTCCAAAAAATAGATAAATAAAATAAAATCAAATCAAATCAAATCAAATCAATCTCTCCACTTTAGCTATATCATTGTGTGAGACCCCCTCACCCTCACCTACACACCCCACCTGCACGACCCACCCACCGGCCCCCTTCCACACAGAAACCAGTTAAATTAATGAGTCACCCTCGCGAGTAGCCCCCCCCCCCCCCCACCTCCACCCTCGATAGGGTAGTTTTCCATTGGTTATACAGAAGAAAGGTCCGAAGAAAGAGTATTGCAAACACCCGTACGTGCAATTGCGCAAGCCATTGCACTGTCGTTGCGCTGGAATTGAGGGGGACAAACAGTGATGATGACCTACACTTCAAAGGACAGTGACAGACAGCGACCCAGCTGTCCAACTTCCACCTTGCTGCACGTGCGGGTCTGTGTGTTCTCTCTGCTGTTCTTGAAGGCCTGTGTTGGTGTGGTGGACGGTGAGTGGTGGGTGTGTTGGGGGCTGGGGGGGGGGGGGGAGTGTGCGTGTAGGGTGTGGGTGTGGGGGTGATGGTGAGTAAGTGTTGGTTGGGGGAGTGTTGGGTGATGAGGCGGGTGGGTGAGTGGGTGGGTGGGTCGATGAGTCAGTGTTGTGTGTGTGTGTGTGTGTGTGTGTGTGTGTGTGTGTGTGTGTGTTTGTCTATAGTCAGTCAGTCTGTCTGCATCTTTCTCTCTGAATGTATATTTCATTTCTCGGTCTTTCTCTCTCTCTTTGTCTTTGTTGTGTTCGCGCCCCAGTGTGTGTGTGTGTGTGTGTGTGTGTGTGTGCTGTTGTTGTGTTGCTGTTTTTTTCTGGGTTTTTGTTTTGTTTTGTTTTGTTTTTTAGAGAGAAACAGAGGGAGATAAATATAGATTTGCTTTGCAAATTGAAAGGCGCCCGCGCCGAATTCCAGATGAAGAGCACACTGACTGAAATAAAGAAAAAAAAACCCAACACAAACGCCAACGACGTTCAACAATTACCCACCAAGAGACTGGAACGGATGAGCGCTTCGTAGTGTGTCCGTGACACTTTTATTAATTGATCTTCTAGTGGCGTAAAAACCAGGAAACGATTAACCACAATAGATTCGCGTGACGTCCCGCTGACTCTGTGAATAGCTGCTGTTATCTTGGGAATAGAATGGCTATGGATTGGCCTGGAGTTGTTCTTGTGCTGCTGAATTGGAACCTACGGTCGTTTAAAAAACAAACAAACAACAACAACAACAACAAAACAGAAAAAAAAAAACCATCCGACTCTTTGAGTGTTTGATTGATTGGCGATCAGTCGCATGTTTGACGCGTTGTTGCGCCAGACATTGCTGCCGGCCAGATTTGTCGCAGGCGACAGTTTTAGTAGGTGAAATTTTAGGGCGAAACTCTGTGTGTGTGTGTGTGTGTGTGTGTGTGTGTGTGTGTGCGCGCGCTCTCCTGGGTTCTCTGTGATTGACTGAAGAAGTGTCGAGAAATGAAAATGACACGATGAAGATGTGTTCTGGTTTGTGTCAGGTTTGTGATTATTAGGTTTAAAATGGGTGGATCTAAAAAACGAAGAGAGCTGTAAGTGCCTCTTTCTCTCTTCTGCCTCCCTCTGTATGCATCTCTTTTTGTCTTTCCTTCTGTCTCTCCCTCCTTGCACGTCCACCCTCTCTTTCTCTCCACCTCTCTTTCTCTCTAATCGGCATCGTTTCAGTTTCTGTCGTTGAAGATTTGGTGATACATTTCATTGAACGTGTACGTAGCGTTGTGTAAAAAAAGAAAGAAGAAAGAAGCAACAGCAACATGATTTGTTCACAAAGCATGTATTTGCCAGCTTTCAGAATATTCAAACGATGATGATGATGATGATGATGATAACGATGATGATAATAATGGTGATAAGGGCTATGTCTGCCACCTGTAAACTCGTTGAATAGTTTAATGTAAACGCCTTTTCCCTTTACCCTCTCTCCCTCCCTCCCCCCTCCCTCTCTCTCTCTGTCTAACCCCCTCACCCCCCTCTCTCTCTGTATCTTACCTAATGGTTTTCTCTTGATTCATGTATCTGTATATCTATCTTTATGATGAGTGTGTGTGCTGATATATCAAACAAGGCGAAAATATATGCTGGACGAATAATAACATTAACAATAATATCAATAATACTTCACATAGCGCTGTATTATCAGAGCATGCTCTAAGCGCTTTACAAATCCTATACTTCAAAATGAAATAGTCAAACACAAGACGAAGAAAAAGCACGTAAAAAAATAATCGTGAATCGATTAAACACATAAGATGAAGAAAAAGCATATAAAACGTATCGGTTAAACGCATAAGATAACGAAAAAAGCATATACATTGCTGTTTTAAAGGATCATAAAATCAAATTCATCAGTACCACAATTTACAAAACGCACTAAGTAGCATATTCTCGACCCAACAACTTTTACGCTCAAGTAAACACACACACACACACACACACACACACACACACACACCAATAGTATGATCTGTAAGCATCACACAAGTCCGCACACACAAAACATTGTAGGCACTAAACCGCAAACAGAGGACCGAAGGGATGAAAGAGATGGCCCCCAAAGTGGCACTCTCTCAGAACAAAATTAATGACGGCTCCCAGCGCAGACTCCGAGTGACCATAAAGAGAAAAGCATTGGTGATAACCTGGGACATGGCACGACAAGGACTTACAGCGCACGGCAGTTGTCGTTCCTGTGTTGCAGATGATGAAGAAGAATAATGGCACTGTGGAAGATTTATAATATCTTCTTTGTCAGAAGGAAAGGTGAACGAGATTTGGCATCCGTGCCTGCCAGTAGTTTATTCAATTATTTACTTTTATTATTTATTCATTCATTTAACGCGTTGTTGGAGTTTAACGACCTGTTAGCGTCTACACCCTTAAGGTCAAGTTTGTTCGGTTGGAGTTGTTTTCATTCATTTATTTATCTGTTCATTTATTTATTCATTTGTTTGTTTATTAATTCATTCATTTATATTATTTTATTTATTTATTTATTTATTTGTTTTTAATTCATTCATTTATATTCTTTTATTTTATTTTATTTATTCATTTATTTCTTATTCATTTATTTTTCATTTATCTACCATTTATTTTTCTAATTATCTATTTTTTTCAAGGGACAGAATACGGCCCGTAATGCCCATTCACTTAATGCCGATTCCCGTAATCGTGTTTCCAAACAGACATATCCCTGCATGCGCTTGGTCCGTTTATGTACGCCATGACACTTTACAAACCATGAAAACGAAGAAGCGAGATACAGTTGAAGCATGAACTGTGTGAGTTAAGTTTTTCCACTTTGAAGATTTTATTATGGGTATGCACGGTGATGGGACATTGCTTGTGCTTATAGTGTTTTATCACTTGTGTTGTTTCGGTTGGAAATCGACAGCCAAACGCAGAT
>JAAQRG010018727.1:0-22470 GCA_011634625.1 Babylonia areolata
ATATAACCAACATTCGAATGAACAATCGTGTTTCTTCAGTCCGAAGTTCTTCGTCTCCCACACGAACTTTGTGATATGTATGATTATTATGTTCGATCTACACCACACCACACAACCACCACCTTTTCTTTTTTCCTTTTTTTAAAATTTTTTTTATTATTATTATTATTTTTTAATTCTTTCATGCTTTTCTTTTCTTTGTTTCTTTTTCTCTCACAATCCACGTCTTAGATTTGTACCTTTTTTTTCTTCTTTTCTTTTCAGTAGTAGCCTTTCAACATTGCTGTTTTGTGTTCTCTTCAACACGTTTTAAGAAGTGACGTCTACTCAGGCCTGACATGGTCCTTTGGCGGTTGGCTGGGCTGAAAACAACATGTCTGAATGACACAGGAAACGAATGACGAGCGCCTAAAGGCAATTGTCAGTCGTCGGCTCCACCTTGCTGGGCAGCCTGTTGTGCAAAATGACTCCGTGTTTCAAAAGAACGTGTTTTTTGGCCGAGGATAGGTGCTATATAAGTATCCTGAATCAACTGATTTTTAAGAACTGGTTTGTATTCAGGAAATAAGCAATACTAGCCGAGTACTTCAAGCACTGGACTTTCAATCTGAGGGTCCCTAGTTCGAATCTCGATAATGGCGCCTGGTGGGTAAAGGGTGAAGATTTTTCCGATCTCCCACGTCAGTCAACATATGTGCAGACCTGTTAACGCCTGAACCCTTTTCGTGTGTACATACTCGCGCAGATCAAATACGGACGTTAAAGATCCTGTAATCTATGATAGTGTTCGGTGGGTTATGGAAACAACATACCCAGCATACACCCCCTCCCTTCCCGTAAACGGAGTATGGCTGCCAACATGGCGGGGTAAGGCGGGGTAAATAAAGAAAACGGTTATACACGTAAAATGTTACATGTCTGTATCAGTGTGTCTGTGCGCGTGACTGAAACCTGATTGAATGAGACACGGGAAACGAATGATGAGCGCCCTATGGCAGCTGTCAGTCGGCTCTGCGCAGGCAGGCAGGCTGTTGTGCAAATTGTTTACCCCGATTTTGTAAAGTGCTTAGACCTTGGTCTCTGACCGAGGATAGGCGCTAGTAGCATCCAAATCAGCTGGCTTGTGTTCAGCCTTGAAATGGTCCCTTTGCGATCGGGAAGGCTGGGCAATAAATAAGCTTCTCGTTGGATCTCTTCCTTTAACCCAGCGTGCTTGTGAGCAAGAACAAAGCCGGCCACGTCACGCGGCTTGCAGGCATCACTTAGTGTGTGTGCGCACTGCTTGTATGGTCGTCCCATCGTGTCAGAAGTAGCGCGCGCGAACAGAAACACAAATTTTCAAAATTAATTTTCGGTCCAATTTCCCCCCCCCCCCCCCCCGATCATTTTTCGGTCGACTTTATATAGTCGTATTATACAACTTATAAGGGAATCGGTTTGCATAAAATCTGTCTTCTTCCTGGACTACAATTTATACACTGCCTGATGATGCACACAAAAGTGGAGTGGTGGCCTAGAGGTAACGCGTCCGCCTTGGAAGCGAGAGAATCTGAGCGCGCTGGTTCGAATCACGGCTCAGCAACCGATATTTTCTCCCCCTCCACTAGACCTTGAGTAGTGGTCTGGGCGCTGGTCATTCGGATGAGACGATAAACCGAGGTCCCGTGTGCAGCATGCACTTGACGCACGTAAAAGAACCCACAGCAACAAAAGGGTTGTTCCTGGCAAAATTCTGTAGTAAAAATCCAATTCGATTGGAAAAACAAATTTTAAAAACTGCGCGCAGGAAAAAAAAAAAAAAAAAAAAGGGTGGCGCTGTATTGTAGCGACGCGCTCTCCCTGGGGAAAGCAGCCCGAATTTCACACAGAGAAATCTGTTGTGATAAAAAGAAATACAAAAAAAATTAAGATACACAAATGAGTTCAGTAAATGGGTGTGGTCATCGTCACGGTCCTTGCAGCCTGGACCACTGGGACGTGAACAACGAGAACGTGCACGGGCATTGGTACCAGCGCCGCCTGCAGGACTTCGGCTTCGAGCTGACCCCGTACCGCACGGCCCACCTTCATGACCCCACCGTCCGCCTCTTCCTCAACGACTACAATGTGGTGGCACACGGCACTGCCACTGGGGTCAGTGCGGGGAGGGAGGCTGGGGGGGCGGGGGGGGGGGAGGGTGGCACGCGCAAGCCACGCGCAGAAAAAAAAAACAAAAAACAAAAGCAAACAAAAACAGTGTTGAAAATGACTGTGTGGGGAGAGTGGTGGTGGTAGGGTGGGGTGGTAGGGGTGGAGGGCTGTGTGTGTGTGTGTGTGTGTGTGTGTGTGTGTGTGTGTGTGTGTGTGTGTGTGCATACACGTCTTCATTACGACATACGTACATATACTGTAAACGTACACTCAGAAATACACATGCATGCATTTGTGTTAGTGTGCACGTGCATACATACAAGAATGAAACAAACCAGTACCCTCCCCCCCACCCCAAACACACACACACACACACACACACACACACACACACACACACACACACACACAAAAAAACAAAAAACTCCCCATTTCTTTTCTTTACAACTCGATGTAAGATTGAAGACCACTACACGAAACACGAATACATGTGAATGAATTCGGCGTGTACATTACATAATGCGGCAGACTTGCAAGAAGGAAGGTTAAATGAACAGATAAGACGCTCATCTGCCAATGCAGTGTTCGTGAGAGTCTGGGATCGATTTCCGCTCTCGCCCTTTCTCCCGCAAGTTTGACAGGAAAATCCCCCCGAAAGCGGAGTATGGCCGCCTACATGGCGGGGTAAAAACGGTCATACACGTAAAAGCCCACTCGCGTATATACGAGTGAACGTGGGAGTTGCAGCCCACGAAAGCAGAAGAAGAAGAAGAAGACCGGAAAATCATGCTGAGCGTCTAGTCATTCGGATGAGAGGATAAACCGAAGCCCCGCGTGCAGCACGCCCTTATCGCACTGAAAAAGAACCCACGACAACGAGAGCGTGTTGTCCTCTGGGGAATTCCTTAAAAGAAGACGGGCGCAATAGCCGAGTGGTTTAAGCGTTGGACTTTCAATCTGAGGGTCCCGGGTTCGAATCACGGTAATGGCGCCTGGTGGGTAAAGGGTGGAGATTTTTCCGATCTCCCAGGTCAACATATGTGCAGACTTGCTAGTGTCTGAACCCCCTTCGTTTGTATACGCACGCAGAAAATCAAATATGCACGTTAAAGATCCTGTAACCCATGTCAGTGTTCGGTGGGTTATGGAGACACGAAAATACCCAGCGTGCATGAACCATGACAGAGTCATCGGCAAGGCGATGTTGGTCGTGTAACGGAAAGAAGAAGAAGAAGAAGAAGAACTACACTCTGATTGGCGCACAAAATGTACATGCATGCACTCACGGCCTGACCAGCGCGTCAGGTTAGGCTGTTGGCGGTCAGGCATCTGCCTAGCAGATGTGGCCGGTGTAGCGCGTATGGATTTGTCCAGAACGCCGGCAGAGAGACTGAAACTGCTGTGCAGGCACTGGTGGCTCAAGCACACAGGCTGAAGGCAGCCGACGTGGGTCTGTCCGGTCTGGGAGCACAGTGCCACTTCTACACTGAGGAGAGACCAGACCCCTTCTTGATCAAGGTCAACTTTTAGATATCGTCTGTTTCAGAAAAAAATTACTTTGTACATACATACGTACATACATACGTACATACATAAAATATAGATATAGATAGATAGAAAGAAAAACACACACACACACACACACACACACACCCACACACACACATTACATATTACATGCATGTATGTATGTATACATGAGAGAGAGAGATAAATACATATATACATACATACACACACGTTTACAGTTTTACAGTTATAATCATCACCATCATCATCATAACAGGTTAATTTAAATAGCGCCTAATCAAATAATTTAGCTCAAAGCGCTTTACATTTACTGGCAAAATTCTGTAGAAAAATCGAATTCGATTGAAAAAACAAATTTAAAAAACTACATGCAGGGAAAAAAAAATACAAAAAAGGGGGGTGGCGCTGTAGTGTAGCGACGCTCTCTCCCTGGGGAGAGCAGCATGAATTTCACAAAGATAAGAAAAAAAGAAATACAATACAAATATATATATATATATATATATATATATATATATATATATATATATATATATATATATATATAAAACACACGACAAAAACTACATAACGGTGGAGTGATGACTTAGAGGTAACGCGTCCGCTTACGAAGCGAGAGAATCTGAGCACACTGGTTCGAATCCCGGCACAGTCGCCAGTATTTTCTCCCCCTCCATTAGACCTTGAGTGGCCGCGGTCTGGACGCTAGTCATTCGGATGAGACGATAAACCGAGGTCCTGTGTGCAGCGTGCACTTAGCGCAAATGAAAGAACGCACGACAACAAAAAGGGTTGTCCCAAGCAAAATTCTGTAGACAAATCCACTTTGATAGGAGAAACAAATAAAAATTGTAGGCAGAAAAAAAAGGGGTGGCGCTCTCAGTGTAACGACACGCTCGCCCTGGGGGAGGGGAGAGCAGCCCGAATGTCAGACAGAGAACTCTGTTGTGACAAAAAAACAAAAAAAAGAGTAATAAAATACTATACTATACCATAAATCTAAGCCGCGTGTTCCCTTCCACGCCAACCCACCACGCCCCCAACCCCCCTTCCCCCATCACCTTCTTATCCCTGAGTGACTGACAGGATCGCCTGGACAGACTGGCGGACACCGGGCTGCCCGTGTGGGTGACCGAGTTCAACGTCGTGGCGGCGGACGAGGAGGAACGAGCGCGGTTCGTGGAGCTGGCCATGCGGGCGTTCTACAGCCACCCTGCCGTAGAGGGCATCCTGCTCTGGGGCTTCTGGGACAGGGCGCACAGCAGGGGGCCTCACGCGGCGCTCGTCACGGGAGAACATTTGACGGTCTGCGGGTTTTTGTTTTGTGTGTGTGTGTGTGTGTTTGTTGTTGTTGCTATTTTTAAAGTTTATTTTGATATGTTAATTTCTTACATCAGAGCTTCCCTCCCACTTCCGTACTTGGGGGTGAGCGTTTATTTCATCTTTTAAATTATTATTATTATTATTATTATTATCATCATATTCTTCTTTTATATATATATATATGTTTATTTCTTTCACCAAGACTTCCCTCCCATTCCCGTGCATGGGGTGATCGTTTATCTTTATTTCATTTTGATATGTTTATTGCTCTCACCAGGACTTCCTTCTCCATTCTCTGCTTGCGGTGAACGTTTATTTTATTTTATCTTCTTTTTTTTTCTTCTTTTTTTTTCTTAACCCACTGACGATCGCTTCTTCCCCACTCCCGTGCTTGGGGTGAGCGTTTATTTTATTCTATTCTGATATGTTTATTTCTTTCACAAGAAGTTCCCTCCCTCTTTCGTGTTTGGGATGAGTGTTCTTTAATTCATTTTTTTTTTTTATTCTTATATATGTTATGTTTATTTCTTACACCGCGACTGCCATCCCACTTCTCTGCTTTGGGGTGAGCGTTTTATGACTTTTATTTTAATATATGTGGTACTTCCCAATTCCGAGCTTGGGGTCAGCGTTTATTTTCTTTTTTTCTTTTTCAAGACAAGACAACCAGGACTCACTCCTTCGAACAACACAGCCTTCACTGAAGCAAAACCCAAGCCATGAACAGCTTGACTTTACAGGCGTCAATCATTAGGTCGTTAAACTCAGTCCTACTAAATAAAAAATAAAAAAATCAACCTTTTTGTCTTACCTTACAGCTGACATTTCAGATAACTTTATTGATGGTGGTGATGATGGTGGCGGCCACTGTGGAGGTAAACGTATATCTATCATTGGAGCAGTATGCATTAAGATCAGTTTGCACAAGACCTTTTGATCTTCTTCCTCCTCTTCTTGGACCTGTGCGGGGGAGCTCAGTGTTCATACGGAGTGGAGCCATGGCCTAGAGGTAACGCGTCCGCCTAGGAAGCGAGAGAATCTAAGCGCGCTGGTTCGAATCACGGCTTAGCCGCCGATATTTTCTCCCCCTCCACTAGACCTTGAGTAGTGGTCTGGACGCTAGTCAATCGGATGAGAGTGGCCGGATAAACCGATCGAGGTCCCGTGTGCAGCATGCACTTAGCGCACGTAAAAGAACCCACGGCAACAAAAGGGTTGTTCCTGGCAAAATTCTGTAGAAAAATCCACTTCGATAGGAAAAACAAACAAAACTGCACGCAGGGAAAAAAAAAAAAAAAAAAAAAAAAGTGGCGCTGTAGTGTAGCGACGCGCTCTCCCTGGGGAGAGCAGCCCGAATTTCACACAAAGAAATCTGTTGTGATGAAAAGAGAAATACAAATACTGTGTTTCTGTTTCAGCTGACGGCAGCTGGCAAGAAGTTCTTGGATCTGTGGGAGAACCAATGGATGACGAAGGAGGAGCGGACACTGAAACAATCTGGACCAACCTTCACAGTCCGGGGTTTCCATGGCGACTACCAAGTGCGCGTGCGCTATCAAGGGAGGGAACTGAGTCATCTGACTGAGACATTCCAGCTCGGCAAATCGCCACATGATGTTCGCATTTCTGTTTACGAATGAGTTTATTCAACAACAACAACAACAACAACAACAACAAAAGTGGATTTTTTGCAGATGTCTATGATGTTTGTTTCTGAAAACGAAGAATCTGTTTAAAATCATATCTATATTATTATATGAATTTTTTTTTAATCATATGTAACTTACTAATCGGAATATTACATTAAATTTTATTCTATTATAAAGCTATGGCTACATGTACGTGAATACGCACCTTCATATTTGCTGTGCGTTTGCTTTCAGCTTTCATATTCTTTATATACATTATACTCTGTTATAAAGCTAATAATATGAATTCGAACCTTCAGTTATACTTACCCCTCTGTTTTCAGTTCAGCTTTCATATTCTTTATATACGATGTATTCAATAATAAAGCTAATTATACGAATACGCGCCTTCATATTCGTTGTCCTTTTGTTTTCAGATTATTATTCATATAACAAATCGAGATGTAGACCAATGTTAACGCGTAATGTAGTTCTCTCTCTCTTTCTCTCTCTCCCCCCCCCCTCTCTTCCATCCCTTCCCCACCCCCAATCCCACTGATTCTGGTCGGTTTGTCAGTTCAGATCTTTGTGGTCTTCGGATTCATGATCTGAATTAATTACTTACAGAACTGTCTATCCTTTTGATTCACTGTGACGTCAGTGTGTGAACGAACTGAAGTAATTCTGCACAGTCACTCGGTCCCGGCTGTTCGTGTGTGTGTGTGTGTGTGTGTGTGTGTGTCTGTCTGTGTCTGTGTCTGTGTGTGTGCGCGCGCGTTAAACTTTAACATTGGCATTTTCTCAACTACCATAAGTGGTGCAGAACTCCCATTTGGAAGGATGGCAGTTCATGAACAGATTTCCGGTTCCCCCCCCCCCCCCTACCCCCCCCTACCCCCCCGACCACCCATCCACACACCCTGCCGCCCCTCTCCCTCCCATTTACGACATGGCGTGATCGCGAGGAAAATGTACAAGTGTGCCGGACCACTTTTACAACGTGGTCCCTGCAGCGTCGTTTAAAAAAAGTAAACGTATTTTCGATTATTTTTGTGTTCAGTATAGTGGATGTATGATGCGTGTCTTCACGGCCTTGACTTGTTTTATTTTATTGTTGTTTCTTCTTTTTTAATACTTTTTTTTTTAATCTTTCGAAAAGATTCCTTTCCCATTCCCTCCCCCACATTCTCTCTCGTTCACACACACACACACACACACACACACACACACACACACACACACAGCGACAGAGACCTGTCAGCATGATGAATTTCTGGGTATCAAGTACGCCGTTTATTAAAAAAAAAAATGAAGGGGCATAATGTTTCAGCATAAAAAGGTTTGTATAAAATAAATATATCACATATAAACACCCCTTCGATTTTAGAGTGTTTTTAGCTTTACATCACGAACATTGGTTAGTTCTTTTACAAGTTTCTGTTGTTACTGTCATGTGAATTAAAAACATAATTTTCAGGTTTTGTACACCCTTCGCACAGGCATGCTCCGTTTTGGCCTGTTGTTACGTTCTTCGCTTTGTATAGACAATACGAAACATTAAAAAAAATTAATAATAATAATGACAAACAATTGGCCCACTAGTAATAATAAACGTGTTGACAAAAAGTAACATAAAGGCAAATGGATACATCGCATTAAATATTTATTATTTCTCCTTTTCATATAAGTGTGTGTGTGTGTGTGTGTGTGTGTGTGTGTGGGCAATATCTCAATCATCGCAGCACTAAAACTGTTCAGCCTCTCCGTTCATATCACCAAAGATCAATAATTGTAAAATAGACATTTCTAGTCAGAAAATGTAAGATCGTGTCGGCAATTCAAAACAGTTCAACACAGTTGTTTTTCACGCTGGGACAGAGTGTTGGCTAGCTGTTAAAAAGGTGGTGTATGAATGAGTACTAACTGGTTCAGTGGTTCAGAAGTGATTGCCTTGTGAAAAGAGAACTCCACATTATTCGCACTGGTAGCTATTCGCACTCTGCTGCACAGCCTTTTTTTTTTTTTTTTTTTTTTTTTTTTTTTTTTTTTTTTTTTTTTTTTTTTTTGCTGTACCATACAGCTGAATTGGCTCCTTTTTCAACAGTTTGCAAGTTTGAGATAGCTGGCGATGAACAAATGTAAATGCATGAGAATAGCATGCAGAGAATCCAAGGTTGCTCACGGAGGATTCCATTGGAAAGACCAGTGTCCACGAGTGGCATTTTCAGTGCATTGTATACCAAGCTACAATGATGCTCTGAAAGATGAGTGTCCTTGGGTGCCATGTTTTGTGCTGGGAATGCTCTGTTTATATCATTTCCTCTGTCTTTAACTATAAGATTTTGCTAGTGTCCTATTCACAACCATCCAATTCAATTGGAAGGGGAGGGGGGGGGGGGCGAGCAAAACACACACGTATGCGATGCCATTGAAACGTTCCGAATTAGTGGATCAATATTAAACAGATATTTTTCTTCCCTTTTTTGTCTTCTTTTCTTTTCTTTTCTTTTTTTTAAATATCAGTTGTTGACAATCACAGTCTAAAATACTCGCAGCCTCGGCTCTTACACATATGCAGAGACGTTTATTCAGTTCAAAGACACAGTGAGGTGTGTGTGTGTGTGTGTGTGTGTGTGTGTGTGTGTGTGTGTGTGTGTGTGTGTGTGTGTGATTCGACTGTTGCTTCTCCGATTGTTTTTTGTTTTGTTTTTTTCTAATATTTGTACCCGGCGTTCTCAACCCACAGTTTTGTTAACAAATGTCTCTGTCTTTTTATTATTCGATAGTCATCGCGCTTTTGTTTCAATAGTGCTCGTTCATGCTGTTTCATAAGTCGGCCAATACACCTATACTGTGTGTTTATGGTAGGCAGGTTCTTCACATGCGGGTAAAAATTGTGTAGACTATGTCTCAAGAAAAAAGCCCGTCGATCCTTTCGGCGTTGACTACTGGAGTCGTCACTTCCCTTCTCTCTTTCTCCTTGTGGTCTAACAGATGGAGCAAAGCAGCCACGAGATCTTCGTGTGTGTGAGGTTTTAGAAACGTCTACCACAGTCCATTCTTTTGGCTTGCTAAGCCTACGCGTGGAGGACAACCGTGTATTTAGGGGTTGTCTGACAGACCACCTGAGCGGCCTGTCGGTTCTGGTCACCGGACCACGCGGGCCATCCTCAACACGCCTGGCTGGAAAGAAGTTCGTGGACTCTTTCGATTCGGAGAAATCAGATTTCGTGCGGTCCTGGGTGTCATCGCGGGCCTTGTCTTTGGTGCTGCGTGTTGTCGTTTCACTGTCGCTGGGAGGGCTTGCAATCACCCAGGTGTCTTCGCTGCCGTTCTTCGGATCTTGCCTCTTGAAGCGAAGCTGTCAACAAAACACCAGATCAAACGCGTTATGTTCATGCATGGTTAAAATAAAGCAGACGCCGTGTAGCCTGTAGGGAGCACGCTCTGACACCTCCTTAAAGATGAACTTCACTGAACTCTTTTTTTTCTTTTTTTCAAGTTGTATTTCGGAATCGTGCCTATCGGTTACGACTCAACGTTGTTAGTGTCTAATCAACAATATGTGGCAGGAACAACAGCAACAACATACAGTTGGTGGCAATTTTTTGTTTAGCATCTGTGTAATCCAAAAGGATACCTAACGCTGCTTCCGTGAATTGTGTGCTATATAACTGTAACACCAAAGAAAGTGGGCTAGACACTCAAACAAGCCCAAACACAGTTTCACAGCACTGGGAGTCAGGTCCTGGGTGACAGTGGTTTGAAAACCCCACTGAGTATCGAAGCCGCACAGGAGAAAAGCAGGTCTACAAGCTACAGAGAGTCTCGGCTCACGTCTGGAGGACGAACAGACGCTTCCCAAAACACCTCCTGTGTGGCCAGCTTGAGACTGTAAAGCTTATGCAAGACGAAATCCTATATGTGGCTCTGTAATATGGATGGCAATATCCACATTTTTTCCCCCTCAAGACGGAATGAGCAGTCAGTGTTCACAAGAAGGCGTTGTCATTCACTCCGCCACTCACACACAGGAGCGGAGGGGAAGAACTATGGACATTGCCAGAATGTAGTCATTTCCGGTAATCGGTCGTGGAAAAGTTATAGCAGTAATTGTAACAACAGCAGTTGCAACAGCCGGCTGAAAAAACAACAACAGTGGTAGTAGCAGCAACAAAAAGCACATTCAGTACAAGAACTGCACATTTTTCCCACCACGCATATCATCTCAGTAGAACGGTATTCTGGAAGAAGTTGTCACAGCACCTTCACTGGACTCTTCCATAAGGGACTACACATACACACACACACAAACACACACACACACACTTTTAAAAGGGGACTACACACACACACACACACACACACACACACACACACACACACACACACATTAAAAGGGACTACACACACACACACTTTTAAAAGGGGTTCACACACACTTTTAAAAGGGTTCTACTACACACACACACACACACACACACACACACACACACACACACACTTTTAAAAGGGGACTACACACACACACACACACACACACACACACACTTTTAAAAGGGGACTACACACACACACACACACACACACACACACTTTTAAAAGGGGACTACACACACACACACACACACACACACACACACACACACACACACACACACACACACACACACTATCTAAAACTAGCTGTCAGCCCCACCCTCAAACCTTCCACCACATCCATCAGACTTCCCGGGATAAGAGTTGGCATTGTCGCTTTCCCAATTTGTGTGGTGGGCTTTTGGCAGTCACGGCGTTACCCCACCTCCTTGTGGGGGAGGGGGTGGGGGCAGTGGGAAGGGGGAGATAAGCACTGAGTCTGGTAACGATTCCCACCACCTCCCACCCCGAACCCCCACCTGTGTCACCCGTGTTCTTCGCTGTATTCTATAATTGTTATTACTGTTCCTAATACTGGCATTTGTCATCGTTATTATCGCATTCTTTATCATATTCTATCTTTATGAGTATGATTATGATGACGATGATGATGAAAATGTTATTGCCTGTGATTTTGTTGTTGTTGTTGTTGGTCTTTTTGCTGTTTTTTGTTTAAATATATTTCGGTTATTTCCACATTTCTTCCCCTCCGCTCCTCTGTGTGACTGGCGGACTAAACCGGCCAACATACCTCATTCTGTCTCGAGTGGAAAAAAAAAACACACACACACAAAAGTGGCGGTCGCAATAGCCTAGTGGTTAAAGCTTTGGACTTTCAGTCTGAGGGTCCCAGGTTCGAATCTCGATGACGGCGCCTGGTGGGTAAAGGGTGGAGATTTTTCCGATCTCCCAGGTCAACATATGTGCAGAGCTGCTGGTGCCTGAACCCCCTTCGTGTGTATACGCAAGCAGACGATTAAAATACGTACGTTAAAGATCCTGTAATCCATGTCAGCGTTCCTATCTCTGCGGCTGCCTTCACCTCTACACTCCATCTCGCTCACTATGATCGGCTTCGGATCCACTCTGTTTACGCATACCAAGATTCAAACACTCGACTGTTGGCCGCCGTTCTTTCTCTGTCTCTGGACCTTGCAATTGGAATGAACTTCCTCTTTCGCTTCGTCAAGTCTCCACACTCAGCTCTTTCAAGTCTGGCCTTAAAACCCACCTCTTCCCAAAATAGCCTCCCTTGCCTGCCTCTCCCTTGTCTTTAGTTTCTACAGTTTTAGAGTTATGCATGCGCGTGAATGACTGGTGCGAAAGCGCTTTGATTTGTCTCTGCACAAGATTCAGCGCTATATAAATACCATTATTATTATTATGGAAACACAAGAACATACCCAGCATGCACACCTCCGAAAGCGGAGTATGGCTGCTTACACGGCGGGGTGAAAACGGTCATACACGTAAGAAAATTTTTTAAAAAGCTCACTCGTGTACATACGAGTGAACGTGGGAGTTGCAGCCCACGAACGCAGAAGGAGAGGGGAATAATTGTGGATGTTGCCGCCATATTTTCATTATTTTTACTGTCGTTATTTGCACAGGGCCAACAGTTGCCTACTCCCCATGTGCAGCAGATTCTTCATCAAGCACGCTGGCTTCCAATCAACAAAAAATCCGGAAACAACACTGACCCCACCCACTCCCTCTTTTCGCTCACACAAGTGTTAAAGTGATAAAAACATGCTTATGGAAAGAATACTGGGTGTCGTTCATCTCAAAGAAAAAGACCTCGAGTTTTATAACTGTTGACATTTGTTTCACACTCATTTTAGAGTTGACACCTACACTGCATAGGAATAGGGAGACAGAGAAAGGAAGTTATACCAAGATCGAGGGATCAAGAAGACAGTGATAACGATAAAACAACCAGGTAATGATTATCGTCAAAACGATGGCATAGACACAAAACATTGACGATAGAATCTGGAATCTGTAACGATACGTTGCAGGAACCTTTGCAGATTATCGTCGCAACGGGTGGTGGGAACGCAAGGCTTGATTAGTCTATGAATTTATTTTTGTTTTAAGCTCAAAATAGTACTGGTATCGGATAAAACGATAAAGCGATACACAGCATTTTAGTCTCAGCGTACGTAAAAGAACCCACGACAACAAACGGGTTACTGACCCCTGGCAAAATTGTTAAAAACTTCACTGTGATTGGAAAACAAATACACTTGCAGGCATAAATAATAATAATGAGAGGGTGGCATTCTCACTGTTGCGACGCGCTCAGCCTCCCGACTTTCACACAAAGAAACCTGTTGCAACAAAAGACTCACTTGCAACGATACATTGTCAGGCCGTTCTCACCTTTAGCTCTGGACCGGTCTCAGAAACCTGCTGAGTACTTGACTCGTCATCAGAACTTGATTCTTCAGAGTTCAGGGGCGACACCGGTTCTCCTTGCGGTGAACGACTGCATTTGCCTGGCATTTCCTCACAGCTACCGCGACAGATGCTGGCACACTGCTGATGCTCCTCAGTAAAAAACGACGACTTCACGAAATTCAAGACAGTCAACATTTTTCCGGTGTCAGTTGTCCAGGCTGGTCTTTCCGAGGCTGTTTCGATTTCAGGCTACTGTTTTGTTCTGTTGTTGTTCCTTTCTTTCTAATTTCAGTTGATTTCTCACTTTCAGTTTGCTTTTGTTTGGCGTTAGACTTTGACTACCAGGATCACAGGTGACTGTAAACGCTGTTAGTTTGGGGGGGGGGGGGGGGGTTGTTTTTTTTGTTTTCTTTTTACCTCAGTTTTTCTTCCACCCTTTTTTTTCTTTTTTTTTTCTTTTGCTGGTTCAGAAATGGCTGGGTGACAAAAAAAGAAACGTTGTTTTTCAATCCTCTGTATTTGCTCTACCGTCGTTACAAATGGGTGGACGGTGTTGACAACTTAGCTCAGTGACTGGAGACAGCAGGCTGTTTCTGAGTCGTCACCTGTCAACTGGATCAACAGCTCACCTTAGCAAAAGTTAACTTGAATCTCGATCAGTATGAGAATTTCTCATTTCCGCCACACCGCACCCACACATGACACAAGCACAGACACTGACACGCTGGGCCGGATGCACGTGCTAGAGAAGCAACCGCTCAGTGTCACTGACTGAACGCGCGCACCGTAACAGGGCCGTTGACCTGTACACTTATGTTAGCAACCTATCTCACTGGTGCGCATGCACGAACGCCGTTGGCTCGTGCACTGGTGTGTGACGTACATGGCCTTATGCCTTGCTGGAAAATTTCAACTTGATGCAGAGCTTCTGGCGACGCCCTCACACAAAAGTGATCCCACTCGATAGTGATTACCCCCATCGAGTTCATTTTCTTTGAAATCTATACCATTTCGGATCCAGCACTGATTAATCTGCCGGTGTGAAACACACACCGAAACAGTTTAGACAGGTTCATTCAATACTGATTTTGTTTTCGGCATTGACTTAGTGATATTTCAGGCTGCTAACATAGCTGTGAACAATTTGGTACACGCTGCTAAAACTGCATATCATAATACCAAAATTGCTGCATGTGCCACCTCCAAAATATTGAATTCAATCACCAACAAACTTCTTGGCAAATCCGACCCCTCTCCCCTTCCCACCAGTATCCCACCCTCCCAACTTCTACAACTAGCACTTTCAGATTTCTTCACCAGTAAGATCCAGGACCTCCGTTAGACTCTTGACTCATTCTGTCGCCGTCCCAGTCTTCCCCGACGGGCCTTTCTTTGGCACCCCCCTCACCTCTTTCCAGCCTGTCTCTGTTGACACTGTCAAGAGAATTATCAGACAGTCAAGCATTAAAACATACGAACTTGACCATCTTCCCGCTTCCTTCCTCAACCACTGCCTTGACACACTACTTCCACACATCACTACTGTTGTTAACAACTCTAGTTCCTTTCCCACTGTGTTTAAGTCTGCTATCTTACGACCACTGCTCAAAAACTGAAAAAGCCCAGTCTCGATCCAGACTCACTAAAGAACTACACACCCGTTTCTAATCTCCCCCCCTCCCCCCCTTTATATATATATATATATATATATATATATATATATATATATATATATGTATATATATATATATATATATTTATCAAAAGTAACTGAGAAAGTTGTCCTTGCTCAACTTCTCGACCACCTCAGTACCAATAACTTGAATTACCCATTTCAGTCTGCTTACTGCACCGGTCATAGCTCAGAGACAGCCCTTCTCAAAACTGCGAACGATTTATTAACTTATCTTGACAACAACGAAATCTCTATTCTCCCCCTCCTTGATCTTTCAGCCGCCTTTGATACTGTTGATCATCAGATTCTCCTCAACCGTCTGAATCGCACTTTTGGAATCTGCGATCTTGCTCTCTCATGGTTCCGCTCTTACCTGTCTGACCGGTCCAATGTTGTTTCTGTGTGCGGTCTTTCATCCTCCCCTTCCGACGTACAGTCTGGTGTGCCACAAGGCTCCGTGCTTGGGCCCATTTTGTTTGTTCTCTATACACAACCGATTTCCACCATTCTGAATCATCATTCGTTGTCCCACCATAGCTTTTCTGATGACAACCAGCGGTATCTGTCGGGACCTCCGTCTCTCCTTCCCTCTCTCATTGACTATACTCAGGCCTGCATCTCCGATCTGAAGACATGGATGACTGAAAACAAGCTTGAATTAAATGAGGATAACACTGAAATCATGATTATCACCCCACAAAGACTTTGCCACTCAGCCTTCCTTCCTTCTTCAGTCTCCCTCAGTGGCACCGACATTCCTCTTTCCTCTTCTGTCCGCAGTCTTGGTGTCATACTCGACCAGTTTCTTTCCTACCAGCAGCGGCATGTTGCAAATAATATATGCAAACTGTGTTACTTTGAAATTCGCAGAATTGCATCCATTCGTCATCTCCTGACCGAAGATGCAACCCAAACTCTTGTCTGTGTCTTTGTGCTGTCCCGCCTCAGTGGATTATTGTAATTCCCTACTTGTTCAAGGTTCACCCAGCTACCTCATTGACAGCCTTCAGAAAGTCCAGAACTATGCTGCTCGTCTTGTCTTTCGTTCTGTAAATTTGATCACGTCTCTCCTCTCCTTCATACTTTACGCCGGCTCCCAGTACAAGAAAGAATTATTTACAAAGTCGTCTCTCTTTGTTTCAAGTCCATTGAGGCTTCTGGTCCACAGTATCTTTCTGATTCATTTATCCTTACATACCCTCACGCCAACTCCGCTCTTCTTCTGACACCCATATGCTTAGGATCCCCCCTGCTCGAACCAAAACGCATGGCCAACGCAATTTTTCATACCAAGCCCCCTTTCTTTGGAATCAGCTTCCTCAGCCTTTCCGTCACTCCGGCATCTTCGCTGCAATCCATTCTGAAGACTCCTCCTGATTAATTCTCAACAGCTCGGTCATCCGTTTCCAGTATGATGTAAAATGACTATTTGTAAGTGAGTGAGTTTTGATAAGTTCAGAATTTGTTTGTAGTATTTTTGATTGTGTACTATTTACGATTGTGTGACGTGTGTGTGTGTGTGTGTGTGTGTGCGTGCGCGTGTGTGTGCGCATGTGCTTGTGTGTATTGTGTGTGGGGAGGAGGGGGCTGGGGGGGGGAAGGGTGGATGAATAGCTTTCATTGATGTTTGGTATCTTGTGTTCAATTTTTTCCTCTTTGATATTTACGTATGTGTTCTATCTGTAAACGCCAAGGGCTTATTTTCAAGATTAGGCGTAAATGGTCATAATAGTAGTAGTAGTAGTAGTAGTAGTAGTAGTAGGGACGGTGTCTGGTTACACCTAGACCGCGAGGTCTAATATTTGTCCCCTCTTGGTTTTGGTATTGATTGTTTTTGTGTAGGTCGGTCGTGCCTAATGGGGTTTCTTCTCATCATAGCCATAAAATAGTTCTAGCTGGGGCAGTTTGTCAATCAGGTTCTTGAACTCATTCACAGATTTTGCAAATTTAACTGATTGAGGTAGTGCATTCCAGGGGTAAACGACTCTGAAAGAAAATGAGAATTTGCGCTTATTAGTTCTGGGATGCATTATAATTTTCCTGCGGAGTTTCTAGTGACATTTACAGGTGCATAGGAAAACAAAGAGTGCAAATCAACATCATCAAAACCGTGGAAAATTTTAAACATCTGTATAAGATCACCTTGTAGTCGTCTACCCTTCAGTGAATGAAGGTTCAAAAATTTTAGTCGGTCATGATAATTCATTTCTTTGCGTTCCTTCAGCAGTCTAGTTGCACGCCTCTGGACTCTTTCGATAAGGTTGGATTGCCTCTTTAGGCTTGCAGGACCCCAGATAACGTTTGTATATTCCAGATGTGGTCTCACAATAGACTTGTACAGTTTAGTGAACGTGTCTTTGTCTAAGAATGTGAAGGCTCTCCTTTACCATTCCTAGTACTTGGTTTGCCTTACCAACAATTCGATTTATGTGCGGGTCAAAATTAAGATTTTCATCAAACGTAACACTCAAATCTTTTTCTTCGTTACATCTTGTAACTCTTTTGAACATTTTTACCCAGCTTCATTTCACTTATTTGCAGGATTTTTCTTCCCCATATAATAATAATAATAATAGCTGTGACCTCTGAGACCACTTAGTAAGTCCTTATTGGGTGAGAACACCGTCTGAGCTAAATCCGACTTGTGAAGAATATGATCCATGGCAAGAAATATTGGCTATACCTATATATATAATTGTCCCTGGCAACTGAACGCCTGAAGAAATACGTACTTCCCCTTTGATCATATCATACAGAGCCAACAGATGCAACTAAGAACCGACGTGACAACAGTCAGTGGGGGTAATGATAACTGGGGGCCCGGGAACAAGGAGGGGGCGGGGGTTGGGGGGAGGTGCCGGGTGGCCTCCTGCAGTGGCCGAGGGCCGCCGGGGACGGGGGCTCGACTGAGGGGGTGGGGGGATGCTGCCAGGGGGTGGGATGGCGATGATGTACGTCAGTCCTGGAGATCGGAGACAAAAATTAAAGCCGGTGTGACAAGAACGTAGTGTACTGAGACCGCGGGTTCGACAACACTACTGAGTGACGTGTGAACAGACGTCGCGCAACGCATCGTTGACTGAGAGACTGCCGGCAAGCCGATAGTGACACCGTGAAGGTAGACGGAATCAATAGCGAGGTATAGCCTACCTATTATCGAGTGTCTCGGGACTCATTGTGACGAGGGAGGGGTAGATGACGCAACTCTTAAAGTCACTCTGCCGGGACTTCAGTTTCCAACACAAAATCGACTGATTTTAGTTGTGTCACTGAGTCATTCTCGTCATTAGCCAGTTTCCAGTTAATAGGCGACTGATGCACAAAACGCCTACACAGCAGGTAGCCAGTTTCGACCCGGCCGGGTTTCAACAGGTCATAGGCTATACTGATGATCCCACTGCCGGAGCCGGCCGGTTTTTAACATTTCAGTCGTTTGTGATAAAAGTACAGATCGATGGGTTAACATGTCACTGAGTAGGGTGAGAGAGCGCACACTGATGAACACCACGAAACTGGTTTATTTGTCAAGTAAATAACATGGTGAATATGACAGGATGTGCCAAATATAATAATCAATGCAGTCCACACTATAAGTGACATCTCCACTTTTGTTTGTGTATGAAATGGCCAGGGTTTTGATGCATAAAAAACATATTTGAAAAAAAGTATGCACGTGCCGTATGACAACAGCTGGCCAGGCTATTCAGTGACTGAGAAGTAAGCCCAACGGCGCAGTTTCTCTTTTCATGAAATGTCGATGGAAGCTGGGTACTGTTGCGCGTGCACGCCTTGGCAATATACAAAATAGTGTCAGCCTATCAGCCAATCCGCGCCGTTGTCTCACACAGACTTTGGGGTTTTTTGCATGCGCTGCGGAATCGATCGCACTGGCAGCAGCAGCAGCATAGCGCAGAACAGACACTCGCCTGCTGTTCCGGTGACCGTCTGCGGTAAAGCTCGAATAATTTCGACCAGGATGAATTGTGTGCGTGTGGTATGGAACAACCAAGCCTACTGAGGCTGGCTTGATTCACCCAAGAACATCATCTCATCATTCTGCTTCCACTGGCGAGCTTCATCCTTTTGCCCTTGCGCGATCAGAGGAATCACCTTGTTAGAACCTGAAACATGGCGGACCCCGCGGAAGGTGGGGGCTCCGAACAAGATGATGTTTCATTCCTGCGAACGGTAAGTCCGTGCTGTCACTGATGAGTTGGTTTGTTTAACAGTTAGCCTGTCTGACAGTTGACTGGGACGGCCTTGCAGTTCGCTGACGTGAAAATATCGAACTCGCTGCCTTTGCTACACAATAACACAAAGCCAGATTTCACTTTTTTTTTAAATGAGATTAAAAAAAAGAAGAAAAAAGAAGAAGAAAAAAAAGAAAGGAAGAAGAAACAGATGGATTAAACTTGAAAAGCATGGATTGAACTTAATCCGTCTAGAATCGCATCCACAGGTATGTGCTTGTCATTGTAAAACACTTGAAAACGAAGAAGATAATTATGTAAAAGACCGTACAGGCCCGTAATTCGGGTAGAGAGGGAGTACTATATCGTCAGATCTACAGGTATTTCGTCCTTGAGAATGTTACTGTTAGTTATATACGCGTTTCCACACAGAGGAAGGAATTGTTATTGGACCAACTTACACAGTACGCTATTCATTTCTAGGCAATAAATCATTTTGTTTCACCATAAAGTTTCAACCTGATTCCAAAAAAACCAACAACAAACAAACAAAAAACAAAACAAAACAAAACAAAAAACAAACAAACAACAACAACAAAAACCAAAAATCTATGGTGAAAAAACAACAACAAACAACAAAAAACAAAACAAAACAAAAAAACAAAAAAACAACAACAACAACAACAACAACAAAATCTATGGTGGACTTTTTTGTTTGTTTTTTTCCTTATTTTTAATTCTGTTGGTAGCACCTGATCAGTATGTAAGATATTCTTTACAGTAACTTACATCCAGTGACTATGAAATATTGATATTGTAAATACAACAGATACCAATACATTGCAACATTTGGTGTGATGCTTGTTTTAGCTCTTTTCCCTTGCTGCTACTGCTTTCTCCACCCCACCCCCCACCCCCCAGTGATTATGAAAATGAACATATGATTTCAAATACATAATATTCTTGTTTTTTTGTTTGTGCAGTCATTATGTTGCTTTGACTTTTATTTGAATTTGTGTGTGTGTGTGCACGCGCGCATGTGTTCTGCATAAATTTTTAGAAAATCTTTAAAAAATCTAAATATATATTGGAAGTTATGTTTCTACAGAAACACCTTATAACCGCACTATATATTTGTTATATTTGTCTACTTTTGATAGGTGAATTGCATGCAGTACTTTTGGCCATTTATACTTCAATTTTGTGTTTGCAGTCAATGAATCATGCACAACTTTGGAAACAGTGACATGTACGTTTCTTATTCAACAGTTGTGGAAAATGAACAGTCATAAACTTTCTGTTTCTGATTGAGTACAGTTTCTGTGTTCTTGAAAATTCTTCAGTTGTCGTTTGATTTTGTTGTTATTCTATGTCTTACCAAACTTTGTTCATAAGAAAAGGTGAAGCAAAAGTAAAACTGAAAGTGGACCAGCATGTAGACTATAGTATAGAGGGAAATCACTCCCATACTACAAAGGCAAAACATTTGTAAAATTATCCATCAGCTGTTTAACATTACAAGTATGCTGAATCGGAGATGGAAGGGCAGAATACAAACTTGGATTTTTTTTTTTTTTTTGTGCTTCCTATATCCATATGTACTGTACAACTGCTGCAGACCACCCTCACAAACAAAATCACTTTGTCATCTATATAAATTCTGGTTTCAAAGCTGGAAATGAAACCTATGCCCGTAGAAGTACATCTGACTGGACAGTCTTCAGGATAGTTTGTGGTATCAGGTGAGTCATGTGGCATATGACTGTTGATACCATGTTACATTCGACAGCATGCTTAGTGACTGTGATACAGCTTGGCACTGCAGTTTATGTGGAACGCCAGTTTAAAGTTCTACAGCTTTTGACTTGCTTAGCTTTGTCACTGAAACTTCCAGTAAATTCATGTCTATTCCTTTTGTTTAAGTTAACAGACTTTACATTAGTGCTATACTGCATCACTCCAGACAGGCTACAGCAGCACAGTTGGTACTCAGGAAGAAAGCTGAGATAGCATACACACTTGGTGCCTTAAAGGATGACCAAGCAACACTTAATTCCCATCTGTGTATCTACCTAATTCCCATATGTATACTGACCAAGCCCCCTGTTGTTATTCTGGGCAAGGGATAGCAGTTTGTAGGAACTCTTTGAACTTATAAATCATACAAAATTTAAAAATACAAGTTATGGAGAAAGGGTAGTAGTTTGCGAAGACAGAATGCTAGGCTGCGCTAAGGCTAAACTGTAGGATAGGCCTTCTTTGAGATATGAAGCAGCGAGATGGCAGAAGTTCTACATAGAGAGACGCTTGAATCAAAGTTCAGTAACAGCAGCTGTGAATTTGGATGGTGTGAACCCCCCCAACCCTCTACTTCCTCCAGGCCTCTCCCCTTCCTCTGCCATTTTCTCTGTGAGTTTGAGTGTCTCCTATCTGACTTCTTGTCTGTCTTCCTTTTTGTCTGTTTCATTCTCTCTCAGTGACACTGTTTTCACACACACACACACACACACACACACACACACACACTGAGTTCTTTTTCTAATCCCTGTGATAATCTATACTTGGAAGTAGACACTTTTCCCATCACTTAATAAAGTTTGTAAGGAGACATAGTAACAAAACAAAACTCTTAAAGTAAAGAGTTTACACCAAATCCATTATATATAGTATATACATGCCAGGAAATGATCATCTATATCGTCCTCTTTTCTTTTTTTCCAAACATTTTTCTTTAAGGAGGGAACCTGGATTCTATAATCACTGGAGGCATGTGTAACCCCCCTGTGCCAAACCCACTCCAGTTAATAAGTGATGGGAAAAAAGCGAGTTGTGTATTATGGTGGATGGGTGAACCAGACTCCTGTTTTTCGTGGAAGACAACACACACGTTGATTCAGTTACTGCGTCATTGCACAGGGGCTTCTTCTTCATTCCATACCAGTGTAAGCAGGGTACTGGTAGCAGTGTAAGAAGCAGACTCCTTTCCTCTTGCACCCCCCATCCCCTCCATACGCTCCCCAACCAAGCAGGTTATCCACCCACCTGTGGCACCTCCAGACTGAGGTAACACTGCCAAAGGTGGCTGCCTATTGCGTCTGATTTTACAGGTTCTGGTGTCAGAGTGTTCCAGAGACTGCAAAGCAGTACTCCCTGTCATTGCATATTGCTTCTTCAG
>JAAQRG010018734.1:0-12500 GCA_011634625.1 Babylonia areolata
TTTTTTTGAAAGGAAGAAAGTGAACATATAACATAAACCAAAGATTTGAGAGACAGCGAGAGGGGGTGGGGAGGGACGAGTGAGTAAGTAAGAGGAAAGGGACGAAAGACGACAGAAAGTAAGAAAGAGAGAAAAGGAAAAAAAAAACAGCGGGAGAGAGAGGTTTATAAGGAAACCGGGGAGGGGAGAAAGAGACAGACAGACATGTACAATAATAATGCACATTTATATAGCGCACTTTCTAAGAGCTCAGGGCGCTTTACATGAAAGAAAAATATTACAAGTTACATAAAACATTCATGACCACTCTTTCTTGCAGGAGTGTAAACACTGATAAGGTCAGAAAAATATGTAAGTCCTGCGGAGTGGAAAGCTGATTTGCAGAGACACGCAACTTTTCATTTAATTCTCGCTTCAATGGGGAGCCAATGTAGAGTGCAAAGGTGAGGAGAAATGTGATCAGTACATGGGACTCAGAGTCAGACGGGCAGCATTGTTTTGAAGTTTTTGAATTCGCTGAAGAATATTAAGTGGACAGCCTATGAGAAGAAAATTACAGTAGTCGATTCGTCACAGCACAAAAGCAAAAATAAGAGTTTTTGTATTTTCAACAGAAAGGTACTGACGGAAAGAGTTGATGCGACGAAGTTCACAATTGACTATGCGTATCAGATTTACTACCTGAGCATGCATGCTGAGGTTTGAGTCAAGAATGACTCCAAGGTTCCTTGCTGATTTAGAAAACTGAACTGTGGCATCAACAACCACTTAGGGGCAGGAAAAGAAGTAGATGTGGACATTCTTGCAGAGGAAATAATCATAGCTTCAGTTTTGTCATCATTTAACATTAGTTTGTTGAATGTCATCCAGGATTTAGCATCGAGAATACAATCCTGCATTGACAGAATCAGACTGTGTACTTGGTTTGGTTCTGCAGACTTTTGTTGCTGAGTATCATCAGCAAAAGAGTGGTGAAGAACAGAGTGGTCAGAAATGACATCAGAAAGAGGAGCAGTGTACAGAACGAACAGAACGGGGCACAGGACAGAGCCTTGTGGCACACCATAGGAGATCAGGGTTAGATCAGACTTAGAGTTATTAACAGAGACAATCAGGAAACATTTGGATAGGTATGATGAAAACCAACTCAGAACTGTTGAGTGAATCCCCAAAACATGTTAAAGTCTGGAAAGGAGTGTACTGTGGTCTGTTGTGTCAAACACAGCTGATAGATCAAGCAAAGTTAACACAGACATTATTATTAGCATTGCCTCTGTACATCTTTCCATGTTTTTATTCTTTTATGAATTTATTTATATAGTTATCTGTGTATTTATTTGCCTGGTTTGTTTTATTCATGCCAAGTTCTATCTCTGTCTGTCTATCTCTACCTCTGTCACTGTCTGTCTCTCTATCTGTTTCTTTCGGCTGATGCAGAATTAAGTCATTTCATTGCTTGCCTTCAGTGATGCAATGAAGCAAGAACAAGGTATTTGCTGCTTTGTTTTGTTTCCCCCCTTGTGGAAAGAAAAGAAAACTAGGTTCCACTACTTTCACATTTATCATCAAATTTATTTTTCTCTTTGTTGGTGACATTGTGATTTTTTTACAGTCAGAGACAGTTATAAATTAATTAAGTCCGTAAACACAACCAAACAGTTTGTACTGAAGAACAATGGGCTGCCATTGAAACTTCGATTTAACATGAATATATTAGCTAGACTATTTCTTGTATCAGCTTGGTAGAATCAAAATGAATAAAAGATAAAATAATATGTTTAGTAGGTGGTGCATTGAATATTTACACATAGTGTGGTTTCGATTGTACAAACATTAATATGTAATGTATGTAGTGTATTTCCTATTGTCTTATGAGAAGGTATATATTTTGCATCAGTGCTTACTTATTTTTTGTTGTTGTCTTTTTTTTTTCTGTGTTTTAGAATACCTCACAACTAGGGTTAACAAAGGCTTGGCTCTGAAATTTCTGAAAGAAATTATTTGTATTTTATCGCTGGATCTGTGTATATATAACCTTAAAAAAAAATTTTTTAATCCAAAAAAAAATCTATATTTACACATTTCCAAAATTTCTGAAAGAAAGAAATTTTGAATCACTGCATCAATGTGTGAATCACCTTTATGGCTCTATATTTACACACACACACACACACACACACGCACACACACACACACACACACACACACACACACACACACACATATATTAATCTATCTCTTTCTCTCTATATATATATGTATATATATAGATAGATAGATAGATATGTATATATAAGTTCAATTATTTTCCCAACTGTTTTTTGGGTGTTGTTTTTTTTTTCAGAATGCAAAGGGCCACCACCACTACCCTCTGACATGAAACGACCCTCCATTGACTCAGCCTTGATCTCCCTGGAAAAGCTGCAGGAGGCTAATGGCAGTGTCATTGCTCTCCTCACTTCCAAACTTGATCACTCCTCAGCTACCAGAGGCCCTGAGTATGATCTTGCAGACAGATTTGATCAGCTGCTGTTGCATTCTGAGCTCACTGATGATCATCAGAGTGTATGTGTTTTGTTTTTGTTTTTGTTTTTTTTGTCTGTATCCTCTGAATTTTTTTGTTCATTAAAAAAGATCTGTCTGTCTATCTGTTGTCTGTCTCTCTATCCATCTACCTAGCTGTCTATCATCAATCACTGGAGACTGTGACAATGACAGTGATGATTATTGTCATTGATGAAGATTGTCGTTGTTGATGTTTTTTGTTTTTTTTGATTGATTGATTGATATGGATACTTATATAGCACCTGTCCTCGGTCAGAGACCAAGCTCTGAATGCTTTACAAATATGGGGTAATTTATTCAGCAGGCTGCCTACCTGGGTAGAGCCGACTGATGGCTGCTACTGGGCGCTCATCATTCGTTTCCTGTGTCATTCAATCAGATTTCAGGCACACACACATACACACTCAGACAGACACATACACACTTAGACAGAGTGATTTTGGGGAAGTTATTTCTAACGAGGTTCATTTAGTAGAACTTTCAAAGGCATTAGTTCATAGCCCTATTTCTACAGTCCTTTAATGTACTGCATAATCATGTTACTGGTTTTAGTTATTATCATCAGTATTGAATTGTTACTGTTAAAGCTAATTTTATGTTAGTTATGCATTTCTTAGTAGTTTTCTACCTTTTCTGTTTTATTCTTACTTCTCTTTCCCCTCTCCCTACCCCTCCTAACCCCCCCACACCCCTCCTTTTTTTATTTATTTGTATATATATATTTTTTTATCGTCTAATATCACTAATAGTGAAAAGACACTAAACTAAAAAACGAACAGAGTGTTGAAGAATGTTGTCATTGTCAAAGATTGTTTTGACTGTTGAAGATTGTTGTCATTGTTGATGATTATTGTCATTGTTGATAATTGTTTTCATTGTTGATGGTTGTTATCATTGTCGATGATTGTTATCATTGTTGATTATTGTTATCATTGTTGAAGATTGTTGTCATGGTTGATGTTTGTTGTTGAAGATTGTTGTCATTGATGAAGATTGTTGTCATAGTTGATGTTTGTTGTTGAAGATTGTTGTCATTGATGAAGATTGTTGTCATAGTTGATGTTTGTTGTTGAAGATTGTTGTCATTGTTTTACTTGAAGATTGTTGTCATTGTTTCACTTGAAGATTGTTGTCACTGTTAATGTTTGTTGTTGAAGGTTGATGTCATTGGTGAACTTAAAGATTGTTGTCATTGTTGATGCTTGTTGTTGAAGATTGTTGTCACAGATGAAGACTGTTGTCATTGTTGAAGAATGTCAAAGATTGTTTCCACTGTTGAAGATTGAAGATTGTTGTCATTTTTATGATTGTTACCATTGTTGAAGGTTGTTGTCAATGTTGAATATTGTTGCCATTGTCAAAGATTGTTGTTGAAGATTGTTGTCATTGTGGAAGATCGCTTGTCCTTAAGGCAAGGACATTGAGTGCATATAAGTGGAGTGCGTGTTAACATTCCACAGGATCTGGAGGAGCGCGGCTCGGGAAGAACAAAGCGTTCCAGTTCCAAATCGTCCACCACACAGGACGACTCTGACACCACGACTCCAAAGAAACGTCACCAGGCTTCACACCAGGAACCCTGCCATCCACCCGTCCATCTACCCATGAAGTACAGCACTCGCGTGGATCCACCCCACCTGAACAACTTCATCAGCCAGAGCGAAAACATGACAGAAGCTCACTCACCACAGGAGGTTGCTGGAACATCACGTGTCGTTCAGGCTGAGTCAGCCCCCCATGATACAGATCCCGGAAACCATCTGAACTTGATCAGGTCAGGTGCTGCCTGTTTCCAGTCTTCAGATATGGAGAGAATTCAGCAGAGAGGCTGGAACAGCCCAGGGAAGGAAATGGACCTTGACTCCCCAGTCCAAGGTTCCGATGCCTCTCTCAGCGATGCTGAATCCCTCAGTTGTGGCAGAAGTCCCACAGACCAAAGTTTGGGACCTGGTGAATCCTCAGATGGAGACGTTTTCCAGACTGCATGCTCCTCAGTCCCTGGAACTCCGCCACAACAGTTTCCGAGTGTGGGACATTCCCCGTCCTGGAAGGGAGACTTAGCCTTTGACGTGGAACCTGATGGCATGGCAATAAACTCTGAAGAGCACAGCTTGAAAATACAGAAGATCATACAGTATCTGGATGCTCCACATTCCCAGAGCTTGGCGCAGTCTGGTGTTGGGGAGGTTTGTTCCGAGGCAGACATGATCCTGCAGACAGTTGGCAGCATGGAAGATCAGGTGCTGACTGTGAAAGCGAATCTGTGGAACCAGCTGACCGTCTCTGCGTCATCGTCATCATCATCATCATCTTCATCATCACAAGGGACTGTACCGGTCACAGGCATAGAGGACGTGTCATCGGTGTGTGTGACTGGCCCACCTGTCAACACCAGTGTCGTGGGACCACACCCGGTGTCCATATTCAGCAACAAACCGGTTGTCAGCGGAGTCTCAGTGGCTGGTCTGTACTGTGGACCACCTCACAACACACCAGGACCTTCACAGCCTGTGCCATTCTCTGTTTCTGGACCCCCTGTGACAGTTTCCAGTCGTACTTCACCCAAAGTTGGAAACGTTGCATCAAATCCCAGTTCCTCAGCTTCTGATGTTGGGTCAGCAGCAGTCAGCCAGATGGCTCATGGAAGTGGAGCCCGTCTTCCAGATTTGCCCATATTTGTTGCAAGCTCCTCTCCTTCCTGTGCGTCTCCTGAAGAGAGGAGTGAGTATGGGGGCAGCAGCAGCAACGTCAGCGGTAATCATGCCTCCTGTTACCCTGTTGCCACATGTCTTTCTTCTTCACAATCTGCAGGATCAGTCCAGACACAGCAGACATGGAGTCTGTCTGGAAGATCGGTGACTAGTGTGGACAAGTCACAGTGTGGTTTGGATAAGTTTCAGAGGAATTCTTCTTCTTCTTCTTCACCTCATTCCAGCTTACCTGGGTGCCCGAGTTTCAGCAGTAATTCAGTTGTATCGAAAGATGTAAAGAAAAGTCCACAAGTAGATTCACCTATGTCAGTTCACTCATCTCCAGAGCACGCGCCCCTTTCATCGTCACTCTTCCGCACACCCATCGGTGGAAGTCCTTCAACAAGCAGAATGCAGTCATCACCCGATTGTGTGTGCTGTGATGAGCAGTCACTGGAGGCTGGAACTCAGCAAACGTTGAATCCGAACATCCATCCATCAACTTCTGTCCATCCCATGACAACTCAGCCCAGGCCCCTACTCACCAGCCTGAAAGTGCCAGGACCAGGAGGCTGGTCTGTGAATAGAAGTGCTTGTGCACCACTACCAAAAACGATGACGACGCCTGTACCAAGCTGCAGTCATGTTAACCCGCAGCAGCATCAGTCTGGAAGATGTCAGACAAGCACGAATCTGTCTGCACCCGGCTGCTCCTCTTCCCCCAGAGATCCTGAGACGCTGAGTCCCAGAGGTGTGCAAAAGTCTGCAACGCTGGTGAACACAGGCCATGCTTCACTGGTGAAGAGTTTTTCCTCCCCGTTTTCTTCTCTCGGCTCCACGGCAGCAAAGCTTCCAGCTCGCCGTTGCTCATCCAATCCACACCCTGTCCGACAGCCTGTCTCCGGCAGTTTTCTCGACATTCAGACAGACGTTCCCTGTCCAACATACCCAACCCCTGTGTTCCTTGGTAAAATCCCAGGGACTGAGGCTGACACCAAAGAAGGAATTGAAGGGAGATCGCTGGCGCAGTGGTTTGAGAACGACGAAGTGTCTGACGAAGTCTTGGAGGCAGTGAGTGACGAGACTGGTGTGTGGCTGACAGACAACGAAGGAGACACGTGAGTTGGATTCTTTGACATGAATAATTGTAACTTTGCATGCTGGGAAGGCTTGGAGGGGACAGGAGAAATAGCTTCTCTCTTCTCTGCAGAAATTTTGATTTTGATAATAATAAAAAAAAAAAAAGGCTGTGTATGGGGTTTCGGTTTCTTTAGAATATGAATTGTGAGGTCCATTTAGATCTGGATTTTGGAACGATACGTTGCAGGAACCTTTGCAGATTATCGTTGTAACGGGTAGATTTTGTGTTCATCTGTCTCATTCATGTTGTTGTCACACAAGAGAAGTAGCTCCATTTCTTCAGCCAACAGAACAGCTGCCAAATACTGAAAGAGACAAGCAGTTGAGGGTTCAATTCTTGAACAGGGTGTAGGGTCAAGTACAAGTTTTGCATGATAGAACAAAGTGTCAAGAAGCGATTTTTATCTGAACTCTACTTGCCTTTAAGTCATTGGAGAATGTGCATAGAAGGGCTATTAAAATGTTAAAAGAATGTATGAATATGGGTGATGAAGATGGTATAAATACATGCATATACATGTCAAATGCTTCCATACCTCTTAAAAAAAAAAAATCAAGTTTAAGTCATATTTCAGAATAGCCTAAGACTAAGAGGAAATTAATCATTCAGATATTTAACCATTGAATAAACTTGATGGTGTTGATTCTGATAAACCTAGACATACAGAGTCCATCAAATTTAGATTTAACAGACAACAGATTTTACACAACAATAACCAAATAATTTACTGTACTGAATATGCCAGGCTCTGTGGCACATAGGCCACCCCTACATATCTCCACTGCTGTCTGTTTTGTGCTGTCTTAGCTCAGCTATCCACAGGTACAGCCATTCAAGGTGTTAGTATCAGTATCAGTAGCTCAAGGAGGCATCACTGCGTTCGGTCAAATCCATATACGCTATACAACATCTGCCAAGCTGATGCTTGACCAGCAGCGTAACCCAACGCGCTTAGTCAGGCCTTGAGAAAAAAAAAGAAAAAAAAAAAGAAATCAGATAAAAATAAAAATAGAATAAAATAAATTAACAATAAATAAATAAATAGAAATAATAGATAAATACATAAAAATACTGCTACTACTACTAATAATAATATTTATAAGGTGCAAAGTCTTGATGAAGTCAACTCTAAGTGTACAAAAAAATAACTAAACTAAGCTAAACTAAACTAAACTAAATAAATAAAAAAGACAACAATGATGATAAATAAGCAAATAAATGTAAAACATGCAGACACACATTCACACATACACACACACATGCATAACAGATATGCAAGGTGTTAAGTTAGATTAATGTCATTATTTCTTTGGGAGGAAGATGGCAGAAAGGTTAAGATCCTTATCTGCCAATACAGTGCCCTTGAGGGTCTGGGGTTCAAATCCTGGTCTTGCCTTCTCTCCCAAGTTTGTCTGGAGAATCAAACTATGCGACTTGTCATTCAGATGAGACAATAAATCGAGGTCCCGTGTGCAGCACATATTTGGCACACTGAAATAGAACCCATGGCAACATAGGTTTTGTTGTCTGGCAAAAAAAAAAAAATTCTGTAGAAGAAATCCTCTCTGAGTGATAGGTACACGACCGGCGCAATAGCCGAGTGGTTAAAGCGTTGGACTGTCAATCTGAGGGTCCCGGGTTCGAATCACGGTGACAGCGCCTGGTGGGTAAAGGGTGGAGATTTTTCCGATCTCCCAGGTCAACATATGTGCAGACCTGCTAGTGCCTGAACCCCCTTCGTGTATATGTGCACGCAGAAGATCAAATACGCACGTTAAAGATCCTGTAATCCATGTCAGCGTTCGGTGGGTTATGGAAACAAGAACATACCCAGCATGCACACCCCCGAAAACGGAGTATGGCTGCCTTCATGGCGGGGTAAAAACGGTCATACACGTAAAAGCCCACTCGTGTGCATACGAGTGAACGCAGAAGAAGAAGAAGAAGATAGGTACACAAATAAGCATGCACTCAAGGCCTGACTAAGCGCGTTGAGTTACGCTTCTGCTCAGGCATCTGCCAAGCAGATGTGGTGTGTAGCGTTTATGATATGGTTTAGTCCATGTTATGTTTTACATTTATTTGCTTATTTATCATCATTGTTGTCTTATTTATTTATTTATTCATTTTTATTATTATTATTGTTACTATTACCTTTTTTTATATTGTAATTATTTATTTATTTACTTACTTATTTATGTACGCTTATCTATTATTTATTCATCTTTTTTTTTCTTTTTTTTTCTCAAGGCCTGACTAAGCGCGTTGGGTTACGCTGCTGGTCAGGCATCTGCTTGGCAGATGTGGTGTAGCGTACATGGATTTGTCCGAACGCAGTGACGCCTCCTTGAGCTACTGAAACTGAAACTGAAACTTTTCTCATGAGAAACTGAAACTGAAACTATTTCTTCTTCCCTCTCCAGGTTTTTGCACTCACTGTCAGGATGGGAAAACGAGGAGGCGGCAGTGGATGCTGTGTATCGGGTCAAAGACAAGCCCAACTTTCTCTACGCTCTGAACCAGTACAACAGAAACTCGGAGGTACGGATATGTAATATGGTCTTTAAGACATTTGATACGGAAATTCTGCTGTTTGATGTTTATGGACCTAACATAGGTGACCCAGTATTTGTTTTTGTCTTTGTTTTAAAAAGGAAGTTCAGACAAAAAAAGAAAAAGAAAAGAAAAAAAAGAGCAAAATATGATAGGAGGGGACTGGAATGAAGTTAAAATTTGACTTAAAAAAAAAAAAAAAAATCATAGATATATATCTATAACCACAGGCAAATAAACATAAAATATATTTTTGCCATTTGACAACATTGGTAACAAAACAGGTTTGTGTATTTGTAATAATTAATGATGACAGGACGCGTCATGGCGGAATTGGGTTAAGGTGTTGGACTTTCGATCCAATGGTCGGGGTTTGATCCCCCAATGATGGGCGCAATAGCCGAATGGTTAAAGCGTTGGACTTTCAATCTGAGGGTCCCGGGTTCGAATCTTGGTAACGGCGCCTGGTGGATAAAGGGTGGAGATTTTTCCGATCTCCCAGGTCAACATGTGTGCAGACCTGCTAGTGCCTGAACCCCCTTCGTGTGTACACGCAAGCAAAAGATCAAATACGCACGTTAAAGATCCTGTAATCCATGTCAGCGTTCGGTGGGTTATGGAAACAAGTACATACCCAGCATGCACACCCCCGAAAGCGGAGTATGGCTGCCTACATGGCGGGGTAAAAACGGTCATACACGTAAAAGCCCACTCGTATATACAGTGAACGTAGAGTTGCAGCCCACGAACGCAGAAGAAGAAGAAGAAGATCCCCCAATCTCAGCCTGGTGGTGTGTCCCTGGGGAAAGGTACTTTACTCTGATTTTCCTCACTCCACCCAGGTGTGAATAGGTACCTGACTTTGGTCGTGGAAGGTTAGTACAGAAGAAGGAGAGGATTGGGCCTTGCTTTCCTATGACAAACCCTAGACACAGCAGACCCATATAAATTCACCGCCCTCCTGATGGCTGTTAATAGGCTATGGAACATTTACCTTTTTTTTTTTTTTTTTTTTTTAGAAATCAGTGAATGCGTAAAATTTCTGCAAATGAGCAGGATAGTCTCAGCATCCTTGGAAGGTTCTTTCCCACTTTTTTTTTCTTTTGTTCTCTCTCTTTTTTTCTTTTTTGTTCTTTTTTTGTTTTTTGTTTTTTTCTTTTTGTTCCTTCCATCATCATTTTTCTCCTTTCTGTTGTCTTTTCTTTCTCTTTCTTTTTCTTTTCTTCTCTCATCTCTTTATTCTGCCTTTCTCTCTCTCTCTCTCTCTCTCTTCCAACATTTAACTTAATTAATGATCTCTACTTCTAAACATCTTTCATTCTTTACAGGCACTTGATTGTTTGTCCGTAAACAGTGCATTGTATTTGTTTTACATACTTTACATTCCCTATCTTTCTCTATTTCTCTCTCTCTCTCTGTCCTCTTCTGTCGTTCTCTTTCTCTCTTTACTGGATCTCTCTTTAGGCCTCTCAACTTATGATTTTCTCGTTCACTTGGGTGTGTTTTTGAAAGATGAGTTCTAACTTTTGATTTGTATCGTGGTTTAGATATGATTTTATTCTCAAAAAGCAAGTTATGATTTTATTCTCAAAAAGCAAGTAAGGACATTTGTAAACATATAGAGCAGCAACAAGCTGAAGTTCATGGTGTGCCTGGCAAGCAGTACATGCACACAGTGAACCCAGTGGCAGTATTATTTACTGATTTGTAATTTCTCCATGGTGCTGGTGACATGTTTGAGAGGAAAAAATATTGCCTTAGTAAAAAAAAAAAAAAAAAAAAAAAAAAGAATGCAGTCCTGTTTGGGGCTTTTCTCTTGTTCCTCTTTTTTTTCCCCCTTGTGGTCAAAAGTAACACGCAGAAAAATGCCACACAGGCTTCTGTTAAACCTTCATAAATCAGTCGGCAATAAAGAGATGTAACTGTATCCATTTACAAGGTACACAACTTCTAGTCAGTGCTGCTCATGCTACCAGTTCAGCTAGCACACGGGTAAATAAAAGGTTGTGTTTGCTTGCTTAATTGGTAGCATTAGCAGATTTGACTTGAACTTGTGTACTTTGTAAATGGAGGGAGAGTTACCACTCTTTATTGTTAATCAAATGGAGAGAGTTACCACTCTTTATTGTTCATTAAATGGAGAGAGTTACCACTCTTTATTGTTCATTAAATGGAGAGAGTTACCACTCTTTATTGTTCATTAAATGGAGAGAGTTACCACTCTTTATTGTTAATCAAATGGAGAGAGTTACCACTCTTTATTGTTCATTAAATGGAGAGAGTTACCACTCTTTATTGTTCATTAAATGGAGAGAGTTACCACTCTTTATTGTTAATCAAATGGAGAGAGTTACCACTCTTTATTGTTCATTAAATGGAGAGAGTTACCACTCTTTATTGTTCATTAAATGGAGAGAGTTACCACTCTTTATTGTTCATCAAATGGAGAGAGTTACCACTCTTTATTGTTCATTAAATGGAGAGAGTTACCACTTTTTATTGTTAATTTATCCTTTTCTCTCCAAGCCTCATTGTTCTTTCACTTCATCAACCAAGGCTTTATTTTGTCTTGTCTTGTCTTGTCTTGTCTTGTCTGTTGTCTATGCATTCCAGACACCGTTGTACAGCGCAGTGTGCTTGAGGAAACCGAATCTGGTGGAGAGGTTTTTGGACTACGGCGCCAGAGTCGACAGCCTCTGCTGCTTTGAGGCTCAGGTAAACGTGGAGTGGTGGGTCGGTGGTTAAACGTGTGAACTCAAGGGATCAAATCCTACACTCTCCAGTATTGCATTTTCTCCCTCCTCCCCCCCTCCACCAGACCTTCAGTGCTGGTCTGGATCCTAGTTCTTTGGATGAGACGATAAGGTGAGGTCCCGTGTGTACCGTGAGGGTTGGGATTTGATTCCCTGCTCTCGTCCTTTCTTTCGGTTTGTCTGGAAAATCCAACTGAGTGTCTAGTCTTTCGGATGAGACGGTAAACCGAGGTCCTGTGTGCAGCGCGCACTCAGCACACCTAAAAACAACCCCTGGCAGCGAAAGTGTTGTCCTCTTGGCAAATTTCTGGAGAAGAAATCCCCTCTTCTTCTTCTTCTTCTTCTTCTGCGTTCGTGGGCTGCAACTCCCACGTTCACTCGTATGTACATGAGTGGGCTTTTACGTGTATGACCGTTTTTACCCCGCCATGTAGGCAGCCATACTCTGCTTTCGGGGGATGTATGCTGGGTATGTTTTTGTTTCCATAACTTACCGATCGCTGACATGGATTACAGGATCTTTAACGTGCGTATTTGATCTTCTGCTTGCATATACACACGAAGGGGGTTCAGGCACTGGCAGGTCTGCACATATGTTGACCTGGGAGATTGTAAAAATCTCCACCCTTTACCCACCAGGCGCCGTCACCGAGATTCGAACTTGGGACCCTCAGATTGAAAGCCCAACGCTTTAACCACTTGGCTATTGCACCCATCAAATCCCCTCTGATAGGCACACCACACAAAACTATACATGCATGCACTTGAGCCTGACTAAGCACGTTGAGTTATGCTGTT
>JAAQRG010018734.1:17500-22434 GCA_011634625.1 Babylonia areolata
TTGGGCTTTCAATCTGAGGGTCCTGGGTTCGAATCACGGTGACGGCGCCTGGTGGGTAAAGGGTGGAGATTTTTATGATCTCCCAGGTCAGCATATGTGCAGACCTGCTAGTGCCTGAACCCCTTTTGTGTGTATACACAAGCAGAAGATCAAATACGCACGTTAAAGATCTTGTAATCCATGTCAGCGTTTGGTGGGTTATGAAAAGAAGAACATACCCAGCATGCATACCCCCCGAAAGCGGAGTATGGCTGCCTACATGGTGGGTTAAAAACGGTCATACACGTAAAAGCCCACTCGCGTATATATAAGTGAACATGGGAGTTGCAGCCCACGAACACAGAAGAAGAAGAAGTTGGTAGAAACACATATTTACTGTTGGTAGGAACACATTTACTGTCAGTACAGTGTCCCTGATAGTCTGGGTTCGATTCTTGGTGTCGCTGTTTACCCCAAATTTGATTGGGCATGTTGTCATATGGATGAAACGATAAACCCAGGACCTGTGTGCGGCTTGTTTTAGTCACACTGGAAAAGAACCAGTCACAAACGTAAGTGTTGTCCTATGGCTTGTAGAAGAAACTCACTCTGATAGGTACACAGATATACAAGCACTCTCTCATTGTCTGACAAAGCATGTTGGGTTATGTTGCTGGTCAGGTATCTGCCTGGCAGACACAGTGTTACGTGTATGGATTTGTGTGAGTGCAGTGACACTACCTTGACAATTTAAAACAACAACAACAACAACAACAACAACCAGAGAATCCAACTGTTATGCTTTTGCCGTATTTTGTTACACTTGATCGTAGTTTGTTCCGACATTACGCCAACGTCAAAATTGTTCCGATGAGTTCATAGCATGGTCACATGCTTTCCTATTGTAACATTACCCAAACACTCTAGACCTGTCGATCATGAGGCCAGGGCAGTCACTATTACCCTTGGTCTCATGTGATGATGCTCAGCTAATCACATGCATGCTGGCAATTCAGCAGCATTGAGTGGACCAATCAGCTTGATTGTTTGCCCGAACAAATGAGAATGGGGCTAAATCAAGTTTTGTCTCCGTCAAACAGTGTCTGTGCCCAGATGGTTAAGGCTATGGTTTGCAGATGTGGCTCAGATTCTGAGTGTTCCTACCAAATTCAAAATGTTCCTACCGAATTTCCTGATTGTCCCTACAAACACTTGACAGGGGCTGGCACTGGCTTCGGATCCGCTCTGTTTGTGCACACCCAGATTCAAACACCCCACTGTCGGCTGCCATTCTTTCTCTGTCTCTGGACCTTTCATTTGGAATGAACTTCCACTTCATCAGGTCTCCTCACTCAGCTCTTTCAAGTCTGGCCTTAAAACCCACCTCTTTCCAAGATAGCCTCCCTCCACTGGCTTTTCTTTTGTCTTAAGTTTCTCAAGTTTAGAGTTATGCATGCGTGTGGATGACTGGTGTGAAAGTGCTTTGATTTGTCTCTGTGCAAGATTCAGTGCTATAGAAATACTTGTTATTATTATTATCATTATAATTATTATCTCTGAACAACTCATTTACAGGACCAGCGATCGGGGAAAACGGCGTTTATGATGGCAGTGGAAACGAAGGACGCCCGTGTGGTCAAACTCATTCTGGAGGAGGTGGGGGCGGAGGGCGCTCGTCTGTTGGCCAATGTGCAGAACAGGGCGGGTAACTCTGCTGTCCATCTGGCCGCCGGTCTCCGGGAGGGGGAAGGAGAGGAAGGGGTGAAGAAACAGATTCTGAAAACGTTGATCATGTGGGGGGGTGAGTGGTTTGGACACAGAAAGACAGAGAGAGAGAGAGAGTGAATGAATGTAAATGAAATGTTGTGTCTGGTTTTTGGCAGAGGCCCCAAATTGAAAGGAACAATCATTCAACAGTTACATAAGTACATTTTATGAAACAGAGACTCAGAGACAGAGACAAGCACACACAGAGAGAGACAGTCAAGAGACAAACAGGGGAAGAGAGAATCAGAAGAGAAAAAGAGAAATTGGATAAAGGTTATGTGAAAGAACTGAAATGATTTTGAGGGAGTTTGGACCAATGACAGACCGATAAGATTAGTTGAAATAATTGCTAATTTTTGCCTTTGACCTCAGGTATAAAGTTGTATAGTCAGAAAGTTTTCATTCTTTTGTTAATGTGTTACTTGTTTCTGCATGGTTCTTTTGCCTGCAACAGAATATAGACTTTTTAAAAAAGTTGTCAAGATGCGAAGAGTGATCTATATATGCTAAGCACATCTGTCATAAAAAAAGAGGAAAAAAAAGAGCAGATTGATTGATTGATTGATTGATTGATTGATTGATTGATATTGATACTTATATAGCATGCTATTCTCAGTCAGAGACCAAGCTCTAAGTGCTTTACAAACACAGGGTCATTTGCACGACAGGCTGCCTACCTGGGTAGAGCCGACTGACGGCTGCCATTGGACACTCATCATTTGTTTCCTGTGCCATTCAATCACATTTCAGGCAGGCATACATACTCAGACAGACATGTAACATTTGACATGTGTGACCATTTTGTTTGTTAACCCCGTCATGTATGCAGCCATACTCCATTTTTGGGTGTGTGCATGCTGGGTAGTATGTTCTTGTTTCCATAACCCGCCGAACATTGACATTGATTACGGGATCTTTAACGTGCGTATTTGATCTTCTGTGTGCGTATACACATGAAGGGGGTTTAGGCAGTAGCAGGTCAGATGCCTGATCTTCACAAAAACCCAACATGCAGACAACTTTTTAAAACTCACTGAGCCCTGCACCCAAGCATTGCTTCAGTGTCAATGGCTTTCACAATCCTACATTTGCACAAACCACAGAGTAAGGGAACTAACTTCCACAGTACTTCTGGATGTGCCCACATATAATTTGGAGGGAGAACTGATACATTTTTGCCTTTTTTTTGGTCTTCAGCATCAGTATGGCATGGAAGTCTGTTGAGGCTGTAAACTTCCCCAGGGTTGAAGGGGTTAAAAGTGGTGTTTCAAACCTGTATGACTAATGGAAGCTCATGAACACTCAGGGGTTAAATCAAAATTACTTCAGTGTAATTTGTCAGTGGATGTTCAGAAGACTGGAATTGATCAGAAACATCCACTGCTTTCATGTGTGACCTGTGTCTTACGACCTACGTTACATTGTTTGTGTGGTTTGCCTGTAAAAAAATTTTTTAATTTTTTAAATTTTTTGGTGAGAACCAGGAAAACGTTTGTACAGTTTGACCATCCTTTTTCTGTAGTAATCCCTCATGGTTTTTTTTTCGTGATTTCAGGAGACACCAGCCTCTTGAACAAGGAGAAGGAATCACCGAATGACTGGGCAGGGAAACTGGTGAGTTTTGTCACAGTTTTATTTTCATTATTATTATTTTATTATTATTTTTTAAAATTATATTATTATTATTTATTTATTTTATTTCATTTTATTTATTCATATATTTATTTATATATTTATTTATTTATTTTATTTTATTTTTTTCTCAAGGCCTGACAAAGCGCGTTGGGCTACGCTGCTGGTCAGACAGCTTGCTTGGCAGATGTGGTGTAGCATATATATGGATTTGTCCGAACGCAGTGACGCCTCCTTGAGCTACTGAAACTGAAACTGAAACTGAAACTGTCACAGTTGTATCATCATCATCAGTTTCAAGAGAGGAAGGTGGCAGAAGAGTGAAGATGTTTATCTGCCAGCACATTGTCCGTGAAGGCATGGGTTCGATTCCCAGTCTGACCCTTTCTCCCGAGTTTGAATGGGAAATGAAACTGAGTGTCTGGCCGTTCGGATGGGACGATGGAATGAGCTTCTGTGTGCAGCAGGCGCTTGGCGCACTGAAAAAAGAACTGATGGCGATGTAAGTGTTTTCTGCTGCCAAAGTTCTCTACAAGTCCAGATTGAAAGGTGCACAAATACATACTCACAAGTGGATGGAGTACACGCATGGGCTTACACACTCACATGCACACACACACATACACACACACACACACCACAAATACATACTCACAAGTGGATGGAGCACACACATGGGCTTACACACTCACATGCACACACACACACACACACACACACACACACACACACACACACACACGCACACACATGCACACACGCACGCACGCATGCATGCACGCACGTGCATGCATTCACAACTGATGGCGATGTAAGTGTTTTCTGCTGCCAAAGTTCTCTAGAAGTCCAGATTGAAAGGTGCACAAATACATACTCACAAGTGGATGGAGTACACACATGGGCTTACACACTCACATGCACACACACACACACACACAGACACACACAGACACAGACACACACACACACACACACACACACACACACACACAAATACATACTCACAAGTGGATGAAGTACACACATGGGCTTACACACTCACATGCACACACCCACACACAGACACACACACACACACACACGCGCACACACACACACACACACACACGCACGCACGCACGCACATGCACACACGCACGCATGCACGCACGTGCATGCATTCACAACACAGACGCGCATTCACAACACACATACACCCGTTTACACAGACACAGACTCAGACACCCCCCCACCTACCCCTTGCCCCTCTCTGCCCCCACCCCCACGCATACAGCTTCAATTTTCTTGCACCATGTACCTCACCACCACCTCATCATATTGTCACTGATGAACTGACACACAAGCAATCAGGAAAACACTTAATATATAATATGATTGTGGAAACCGTTGGTTCTGTTTCGCTGACCAGAGAAGTACAATCAGACAAACAATGGTCAGTTCTAACCGCGTGTTTGGCCTTCATCACACAAACCGTTGGTTCTGTTTCGCTGATCAGAGAAGTACAATCAGACAAACAATGGTCAGTTCTAACCCCGTGTTTGGCCTTCATCACACAA
>JAAQRG010018737.1:5000-10000 GCA_011634625.1 Babylonia areolata
ATTGTTGGAACAGTTCAGTCACGACACATGACAGGAAGATCACGATGTAGTGCCCTGTGGTTTTATGAGGGACGTTCTGTGATTCCTTCCAGTGCAATGATTGCTTTGCATTTTGAGCTCCCGGCTAGGAAATGAGAAATATCAGGTTCCAGCGCTCAGCACAGCAGGGATCGACCCCCCCCCCACCCCCCCATCCCCACCCCCCACACCCCCCATCCCTTTCTCTTTCCTTCTTCCTTGTGCATGGGGGATCGGGGCGGGGTGGGGTTGGGGTCTGTTTTTCCTATCTGTCAAAGCGGAGCAGTGGTCCGGTGGGTAAAGAGCAAAATGTGGATGCAGCGTCCAAACAGTTCAAGCGCGTCGTTCAGATAATCACATGATTTCGCGTGTACCCTCTGCCACTCTGTCTCTCTGTCTCTCTGTCTCTGTCTCTCTGTCTCACACACACACACACACACACACACACACACACACACACACACACACACACACACTATATATATATTTTTTTTTTTTTTTTTTTAATATATATATATATATATATATATATATACACACATACATATTTGTATTACTCTTTTTGGGGGGGCACAACAGATTTATCTGTGTGAAATTCGACCTGCTTTCCACAGGGAGAGCGAGTCGTTACTCTGAGAGTGCCACCCATTCCCCCCCCCCCCCCCAACCTCCCCACCCACACACCTCCGCCTTCCCTGCCTGTAGTTTCTTTCATTTATTTTTTCCTATTGAAGTAAGTGGATATTTTCTTCAGAATTTTGCCAGGGCCAACCCTTTTGTTGCCGTGGTTTATTTTACGTGTGCTGAGTGCATGCTGCACACGGGACCTCGGTTTATCGTCTCATCCGAATGACTAGCGCCCAGGCCACCACTCAAGGTCTAGTGGAGGGGGAGAAAATACTGGCGTCTGTGCCTGGATATATATATATATATATAGATATATATATAGATAGATATATATATATATATGTCATGGGGTGCGTGTCAATAACACATGTCATTAGCGATATTGATAGCAGTGCTGTTGCCAGGTAACGATAAGATAAAATAATAATGAATCAATAGTGCTGTCGACACCTAGCTCTACTGGATGGTAGTGGTGATGGCACGTAGCTGTTGACACGTAGTGACGATGAAGGTAGAGAGAACGACACGTGGCACTACCTGGAGGTAGGGAGGTATCCGTGTCTTGCATTGCACGTTCCAAAGCTCTCTGTACCCCCAACAGCTGTGTCCCTGTTGTTTGTGGCTCCACGTGGTATACCCACAACCTTACTCTTAGAAACATGTCTGATGTTTGTTTGTTTTTAAAGCGAATATGTGAAATGCTTTTATTTGAGAACATATGTTTATTACTCTTGTTTAATCAAATAATCCGGGCGTGTGTGTGTGTGGGGGGGGGTGCGGGTGTGTGCTGATTATCTGGTTGTGGTTTTCCGCAATTTATCTTTATTCTTATCTTATCTGTCTATTATAATCAATGTGCAGTATAGTAGGCTATGTTTATAATTATATTCAAATAATGTTTCTTAATTCTTTCTGTTTTTATATTAAGAATACTAGTTATTACCTGCAGTGTGTGGATGTATGTATGAAACGATGTATGTGATATTTTTTTTTTTTTACATTTGTATCTTCGTAATATTCGTAAAAGCTGTTGTTGACTTTTACAGTTATGGTCCCCATGTTGTTTACTTGTCTGTGTTGTGATAATGCACCTGACCAAATTTCTCCAGTTGGAGATAATAAAGTTATTCTTATCTTATCTTGATGCGTTACACACCGGATACACGTGAGAGCCCAACTCTGGCTTTGGAAAGCCTTCGTGTGCGTATATGCGTCTACAGCGCAAAAAAACAGAGAGAAAGAAAACCAGGATGGCTTTCTGAAATATCGCCATGCATCAGTTTATCGAACCTACAGTCCTAAAAATAGGTTTGTAGGCATAGTTCTGGGTCTTGCGTGGGTGGGAGGAAGGTTACATAAATAAAGTAGGTGGAAGGTTATAGGGGGAAGGGAGGGGGTGATTGTAGGGGATTCCTTGCATGCGTGTGTCAGGTGAGATGAAAGTCTTGATGTGTGCATTTGGAAATATGCCATCGGGTGGGAGTGAAGGTCAGAGTGAGAGTTCCGCGCTTACTGCCGTGCAGTGATTGTCACATCACTGCCCCCTCTCTCCCCCAAATGAGGCACACGGTGTGTGTGTGTGTTGGTGTGTTTGTGTTTTGGTGTGTGTGTGTGTGTGTTGTGTGTGTGTGTGTGTTGTGTGTGTGTGTGTGTGTGTTTTGTGTGTGTGTTTTTTTGGTGTGTGTGTGTGTGTGTTGGTGTGTGTGCGTGTTGTGTTGTGTGTGTGTGTGTGTGTGTGTGTGTTGGTGTGTGTGCGTGTTGTGTTGTGTGTGTGTGTGTGTGTGTGTGTGTGTGTGTGTGTGTGTGTGTTTTGGTGTGTGTGTGTGTGTGTGTGTGTGTTGTTGTTGTTGTTGTTGTTGTTGTTGTGTGATATACATGATTGCTGTAATTCTAATTCTTTATGTCATTGTTAAAATACTACGATAATATTATATGATTATGTGATGAAACTGCGAAAAAAGGTATCACAACTGGAGACATATTGAGCACTGTTTGCAGTACAGTGATTATTGGATCACTTCTGGAAGATAACTTACTCCATTGCTGTTTGTGGTACAAGAGTAGATCACCTTTCAAAGAAACGACACATCCTAGTTTGATAAACAGTCACCTGAGTTGTTGATCACCCACCTCGAAAATAAAATCTTTTTTTGTGTGCGTGCGTGTGTGTTTATATAGAAACAAAACTGCGCACTTTACAAACACATAGTCATTTGAACATCAGGCTGGCTGTCAGGGTAGAGCCGATGGACAGCTGCTTTTAGGCGTTCGTCATTTGTTTCCTGTTTCATTCAGTCAGGTTTTAGTTATGCACACGCACACTCATCGTTATTATTATTAGAGTGGACTTCTTCTGCAAACATTGCCTGGGGACAACCCTTTTGTTGCCGTTGGTTAATTCACGTGCTTGAAGTGCATGTTGCACTGGGGACCTCGGTTTGTGGTCTTGTCGAATGACTAGCGTCCGGACCACCAATCAGTCAGTCTAGTTGAGGAGGAAGAAAATTCTGGCGAGTGTTCCAAGAAGGGATCCTGCACAGACGGAGCTCCTTCCCCTAGTCATTAGACCTTGAATTGTTGTCTGGGCGCTAGTCCTCCAAACAGAGCGACATGGATGGGGGAGGGGGGGGGGCTAAATGGTAAACACTCCAAGCAAAGAAGAATTCAATTTTAGACAGGAAGTACAAATAGGGCAGAGGTCTTATGCCCTCGTCTGTCTAGACAACGAGCGTCTCTCAGATGAGACGTGGAGGAGTGATGACTTTCTGGTTTGAAAAAACCGAACTTAAACAGCCTGCCAAAGATGAGAGTGGCTGCAGGCAGGGGGGGTTTGGTTATCTGTTCCAGTCTTCCAGACCTTACCAGCAAGTCTCTTTTCTTTCGAGGCAGCACATGATAGGACAGGGATGTTTTTGCCCCATCATTGTCTGCACTGCGAGAGTGTGTGTTGGGTGAGAAAGGCTGGACGTGAGGACCTGTTGATAACAGCACCTGATGAAAGATGAAAGAGAACCCCCCGGGACAGGGGACTTATCTTTGCCTGCTCTTTTATACCAGACTTTAAAAAAAAAATTAAAAAAAAGGAATCTGTGTTCTTTTTGTCTTTCTCGCAGCTGTAATTAATGATAGTGAGTCCTGCTGTATGTTTACCTGGAAGCCTTTTTCATGGATGGATTTATTTTGGATCTCACAAGTTGGTTTTTGTTGTTGTGTTTTTTTGTGTGTGGGTTTTTTTGTTGTTTTTTTTCAGTTTTACACTTTTTTTAGTCTTACACTTGAGCGGTTTAGTGTGAAACCAGAGATAAAAGGTGACACATAACATCTTAAGTTCAGGGGGGGGGGGGGGAATGTCATTCGCCTGTTCAAAACATCTTAACATTTATAGAACAAAAATTGACAAAGGTCTCTTTCTGGACCTGACTGGGAAAATGGCGATGTATCACACCAGGGTTATTTTAAAGGGCATTCCGTGATAACTTCCTGTGCGGTGATTGCTTTTATATTGCTAGCTCCCAGTTATGCATATCAGGTTCAGACACTAAGACTGAACAGAGGAGGAGGACCCCCATGTGCATTCTCTGTCCTCAGCACTGGTCATCTAGGAGCGGTGGTCTTGTGGATGGAACACATGCCTTGAGTGGAAGCAGTGTTCATGAATATCGTACGATTTTAAGGCTCATTCGCGCACGCGCACGCACACACACACACACACACACACACACACACACACACACACACACACACAGTTGTACACATGTGCAAGTGCACGCACCGACACACCAAACAGATACACGCACGCGCGCGCGCACATACACACACACACACACACACACACACACACACACACACACACACACACACAAACAAACAAAACACACACACACGACACTTCAGACAAGAAGTGACATTTACAAAAGCATGCCAAAGAATATAGCTGTAGATGAGCAATCAAATGAAAGATATAGTTTGATTGGATGTTGGCTGTGGCCAAGAACAGAGAGAGCTCCAGAAGTGTGATACTTAAAGTCGGCATGAATAAAATAAATGTTTTAAAAAAAATCCACTGCATCCAGGTTAAAGATCTGGGCAGAGGAAATTATGGCCTGGCAGTTAAAACATCCTGCCTCAAACAGAGCTCTTATCTCGGGGTCTATTCCCAAAAGTGTAGAAGTACCCCCCTCCCCCTTCCTTTCTATTGAACACTGTTGGCAGCCTCTTAACCTCTCTCTCTCTCTCTCTCTCTCTCTCTCTCTCTGTCTGTCTCTGTCTGTCTCTGTCTCTGTCTGTTTCTCTCTGTCTCTCTCTCCCTCTCTCTCTCTGTCTGTCTCTGTCTCTCTCTGTCGCTGTCTGTCTGT
>JAAQRG010018746.1:0-22547 GCA_011634625.1 Babylonia areolata
AGTCAGAACCAAGCAGCAGTATGATAACACATAAAACAGAGTAAGGACAGCAGTAGTCAGAACCAAGCAGCAGTATGATAACACATAAAACAGAGTAAGGACAGCAGTAGTCAGAACCAAGCAGCAGTATGATAACACATAAAACAGAGTAAGGACAGCAGTAGTCAGAACCAAGCAGCAGTATGATAACACATAAAACAGAGTAAGGACAGCAGTAGTCAGAACCAAGCAGCAGTATGATAACACATAAAACAGAGTAAGGACAGCAGTAGTCAGAACCAAGCAGCAGTATGATAACACATAAAACAGAGTAAGGACAGCAGTAGTCAGAACCAAGCAGCAGTATGATAACACATAAAACAGAGTAAGGACAGCAGTAGTCAGAACCAAGCAGCAGTATGATAACACATAAAACAGAGTAAGGACAGCAGTAGTCAGAACCAAGCAGCAATATGATAACACATAAAACAGAGTAAGGACAGCAGAAGTGACAACCAAGCAGCATGGTCAGAAAGTAGGGTGAAGAACTGACCATGGCCTTTGGCAGGAACCTGGCAATGTAGGGCAGGAGGTCATCAGTCAGCCAACCAATGACGCTGGCTGCCGGCAGCCTCTCTGCTACCACCTGAAGGAAATGCTGGACGATCTCCACACTGATCTGACCACGCCACTCCTCCTGTTAAATGCCAGCATCGTTCCTTCATTTTCCAGTCAACCTCTGGAGCAAGTAAGTGCAACTCCAATTAGCATCGTTCCTTCATTTTCCAGTCAACCTCTGGAGCAAGTAAGTGCAACTCCAACTACAGAGCACAAATGTACCAACCAGTTACCTTAACCCCTTAAGTGCCTTGCATTATTGTGGCTGAGGACAAAAATATCGACAATTACCTGAAAAAAGATTGTTGTGGCAAGACGTTTCTTGCAGCATTGCTTAATATACCTTTTTTTCCTTTTGTGACAAATTTCAGCTGTAATTCACAATGTGGCAGCATTTCTGGTGTTATTTAATTATGCAAATGTATAAATCAATTAGATATAAGCCATCTGAATGTAAAAATCATCTAAAAGCAGCGCAGTTTTTAAGATTCTCAGGGAAAATAATGTGTTGAAACTGATTTACTATCTTATTACACTTTCAAGAATTTAAAAAGAAAAAAAATCCACTTAAATTTCTGAGAAAAAGTTCCTGGATGTGATGTTTCTATTTGCCTTTCTGTTTAAACTATACCACATCATTTTGTTGTGTGCAAGTCGTATATGGGCTGTGTATTTCAAACTTAATATGACATCAATTCATATGATAAATACACATTATGTTCCAAGCATACTTCTCCTAGTCTATGTATGTGTGCTTCTATTCCTATGTTCACGTGTATGCATGATCATGCAGGCACATACACACCAGTCAGACGTGCATGTGTAAGCCTCAGTGTATGTGTTTATGATAAGTATTTTGGTGACCTAACACTGATAGTGTGTGTACTGCTGGCACTGAGACAGCAGACAAAACTGGGTGTGGCTGTTTGTCAGGGACTGGAAATAAGCAGCGTGAGAAAAATGTCACTTTAACAGTGCAACAAATAAAAAACAAATAAATAAGTAAATAACTGATACATCAAAATCCGGAAAATAAATCAGTAACATCCCGTATATATCTTACTCACACAGTGGCGCCTCCACACAAGAATGGCCACATGGGGCTGATGCTGTGCCACCTCTCGACACACCAGGTGCAGAAGGTTGGCCTGCTGGAACCATGTCCAGCTGTCAGCACTGCACAATGCACATCACACCCTGCTTACACAACAGCAAATGCAGCAGCAGTGAAGTGCACTCCAAGACATGGTGTGCTGCTTGCTAATGCAGTATATTGTGCTGTGCTGCACTGCACTATTGACAATACACTATACTACACATATTATTGTACTGCATTGATTTTCTTTTCATATGTGTGTGCGTGTTTGTGTGCGAGTGCATGTGAGCATGTGCGCGTGTGTGCATGCATGTATGCATGCGTGTGTGTGCACATGAGTGTACATTTAATTCTGATTTGTTGTTGGGAACGCAACAGACTGGTCTAAAACACTGTTTTCACCTCTGAAAAGTATTTTCAAAAGACGTGTACTAAGGTGCACTGTAACTATTCATTCGATGATGCATATAAAGTTTTCCAATCGAAAATGTTACAGTACAGAGCAACTTGTACTTCTTTTTTTAATGTACAATATTCAATTATTTTACACACTGAACTCACATTTAAGTGCTGCAAGTTTGTTGCAGGTACTTTTCTTCCAGTGCAAAATTTTCCACTACGTGTGAAATAAAATTATTTGTGTAAAAAAAATCAAATTATGTTGCTTGCAGTCCTGCAAACTAGAAAGGGTCCATTTCAGGGCTGACTACCCGTTCATTCTTAAAAGCTGTCAAAGAAAAAAAACAACAAATAATGCTAAAAGAGCAATTGATTTAACATTAAAAAGACCAATGCATCCATGTCTTCTTCAGTCCACATGAATTTTTAATCAGGTTTTAGATATTTCTTTCCTTCAGTATCTGGCTAGAAAGGAAAAGGTGGGGGGAGGTGGAAGGGGCTCAGATGCCTAACCTATGTATAGACCCAACATGTTGGTCAGGCTTTGAGAGTCAACCAAATGATGTCAGAATGAGAGGGATTTTTTAAAATGCAAGTACAATATTGAAATGTTTTGTTTTTATTCAATAAAATGAATAAACCAAATAAACTAGTATACCAATAAATAAGATATAATAGATCTAAAATATGCATGAAAGAGAAGAGAAAAAAAAAAGCAACACAAGGTCTCCACAGAGCTAGCTATAATATATTAATTTTGTGCCTGATGTCATGCTGTTCCCAGCAGTCAATCAGCAGCCAACAGAGGAAAGTCTTTTTCTTCCCGTTTCCAGAACGGAAGGAAGGATTTTTTTCAGGTCAGATTGTATCTGAAATAATTGGCTGTCAGCTCATGACTTCCATTCTTTTTTATTTATTTTTTTTCAAAAAGGTAGGTATTCAGATTACTGAAATCTTACCTGTATAACTGGGATCCATAAGCCAGTTTGTATGTCATCAGTCTGTTCTGCAGATCCAACACCTGAAGATGAGATATGATTTATGTGCATCAAATAGATCCAGTTTTGACTTCTTTTTTTTGGGGGGGGGTGGGGGGGGGATCCTCTTTCACTGTGTGTTTGGTTTTCTGAACATGACATAGACTATTGAATCACTATTGCATGCAGTGATCTTCTGTTGTAGTTTCCCTGTGAGGATAATGAGGTCAGAATTTTAGTTTTAGTAATCGTACCATTTACAAAATTACAGGTGTTTTTCTGAGCGATGCATTGGAATAGTTTGGAAACATCACTTCTTCAAATGTCTGCTAAAAAATAACTGAAAGACACACATATAAAAGAATCTAAAAAAAACAATAACAAATGTATGGCCAATGCTTTCCTTCTCATGAAAAAAAAAAACAGTCAGAAACATTTTCAACAACCCCAAGATTATATTTGTTTCCAGAATTCTAAGAATGATACATATCTGAAGCCATCTGCTTCTAAGAACGATACATATTTGAAGCCATTTCAGAAGAGCTTTATAATTCACCATCGTTCACTGACAAAACCTTGTTAATTTTTGAAATCTCATCAGTATAAGGTCTTACCTTCATTTGTAAAATCTGATGTCTCTCTGTCTCATTTGAGGCACCTTTTGACTGCTGCAACCAGAGAGCAGCTTTGTGAAAAAAAAAAAGTGTTTATATCACTGAAGTGTATTACTAAAGACATAGCTCTGCATGTATCACACTCAAGATGTCAGCCAGTCATCAAACTGGGATGGTACATCACTGCATTAGTATTAAAATACAGTGCATGAAACGACATTATTTTATCTTCCCACATGTGAGAGTGGTATGTGCCTGTTGTTTTCGTGTATGTGTGTGTGATGAAGGTAGGAAAGGGAGGAGTGAGTGAGGTGCAATATTCAGTCCAACAGTGTTATTAACGGTTTATTTTCGTTTTTCAACCTCAGTCCATTACCACAGAGTTTCTGCCCTGCTGAACACACACACACACACACACACACACACACACACACACATCAAAATACAATTCATAAGAACTTCTCTGACCATTTTCGTCTGGCACAGCTGCAGCAGTTTCCATGTGTCAGAGAACGAAGGGAGAGCCGCTCGCATACAGTTTTCTGCCACCAGTTGGAAATCCTGAAACAGTCTCTGGAATAATTCTTCCCTTCTTTCACCTCTTTGACCACAGCTTATACATTCTAAACTTTAGAAAATATAAATATATATCAACAATTGTCTGAAACAATTCTTTCATATATCTGACCACATTTTAAACATACAAAACTTTTTTTTGTCTGTAATTTTACGGACAATTTTTCAGTCAGAAATAAGATTTATATAAAACAGAGTTCCCTGTCATTAATGCATGTGTGTCAAATCTGATGTGTTCTCCAATGATCTTTTTTTCATTCCCCCCTGTATTTCTGTTGCAATTTTTATGATAAGAAAGACACACAGCACAAGAAAGAACAGTGCATTAGATACTAAGCAAAATGCAAAACAACAGGAAAAGAAAAAAATAAAGGAAAGAACAAGAGGCAGCAAGAGAAACTGAACAAAAGTCAAAAATAAAGGAAAGAACAAGAGGCAGCAAGAGAAACTGAACAAAAGTCATCTAGAGTCCAGTGCATGACTGAATTTTCAGTATGCAGTGATTTCTACTAAAAACTAACATAAATAACTTATGACCTTGGTGATGATTTAACAGCAAAACATGCACACACAAAAATAACACCAATAAATGATGACCTTGTCGATTAATTTTACCTAAATTCTACAATGAAACATGCACACTAAAAAAAACCCCCACAAATAACTGATGACCTTGGCGATGAGTTTTACATAAACTTTACAATAAAACACTCACACTAAAAAATAACATAAGTAACTGATGACCATGGTGAGGATTTTTATCAAACTTCTACAACACACACACACTAGAAAATAACACAAATAAATCATTACTTTGGCGAGGATTTTTTTCTAATGTCTTTAACAAAACACACACACTAAAAAGCACCACCAATAAATGACCTTGGTGACCTTGGTGAGGAATCTTACCTTGACATTGTGGACGCTGGTCCAAAGCTGTTCCAACATGGCTGACACTTGGTTATCCTCATAGCACACCACGTTCCATGGAGACAACTGTTCCAACAGCTGGTTCATCTGGGCTGTGTAGACCAGCTAGACATACAACAGATCTGAATGTTTAGGCTTAACCAAATACATCAACTGCACAAATGCAAATCAGTTAACAAAAAAGGAGAATGAGCAAAGTATCAGTAAATGATCAGTTCTAGATACTTCAGTGACAGCAAGAAGTGAAGGTGACGGGTGCAACAACAAGCAGTCAAAGCACTGCACTTCCAATCTGAGGGTCCCAGGTTTGAATCCCGGTCCTGGCACATGATGGGCTAAAGGTGGAGGTGTTTTTTTTATTCCCATCCTAGGTCAATATATGTGCAGACCTGTCAGTGCCTGACCCTCAGCCATGCGTGTAAACAAAATCTCAAATGTGCACCTTTAAAAACCTATAATTTATGTCAGCATTCAGTGGGTTATGGAAACACAAGCACACACAGCATTCACACTCCATGGATAAATGGCTGAGTAAAAGGGGCCATACAGATAAAATCTGACTTGCTCATTCAACTGAACATGAGAGTCGCAGCCCAAGGACACATAGAAAAATGAAATGAGGGTAAGGCCATACCACCTGAGGTGGATGTCAACTTTAAACCTGAACGTTACTAGCTGACTAAGAGGGTGTGAAGAAAAAAGATCCAGTTTGTAAAAAGCACAATGTTCATGGAAATTGGATCCATCAATCAAATGCAAAGTTTCCAAAAAGCTGAATGAAAATAGAGAAGAAAAAAGCAACAGCTCAGTCTAGCTACATACAGCAGTCTCCATACAAATATCATATACACACAAGGCAGAAGAGGGAGAGAACTAGTTCAAAACTGCAAGATGACATTAACACCAATACTAGACAAAAACCATCACAATAATATGTAGATTTCTGTAGACTCATTTATTTACTAATATTATCAACCTTCAATAATTCAATTCTATTTGAGATGCCAACAAGCAGACATTTACATTCTTTGTGAACATTTTTTCTTTAGAAGATGAGTTGCTGTTTTCAATTAGTTGTATAGACATTTACATGTTCTTTGTGAACAAATTTTATTTAGGAGTTCCGTCTTTCTTAATTAGTTGTATAAAGCATAAAAATATGCAAAATTAATTATTTTTCTTACCTCAGTACTCAAATTGAACAAGCGAGCAAACTGCAGAGCTTCTTCAAAACGATTTTTATGCAATATTCTTTGCAATCTGGTTTCGGGGTCTGTTTCCGTGAGGCACCTTAGACGCACAGTCGACACTTTTTCTGGGTCTCTGCAAGGCAGTTTATAAAATGCAGTAGTTGTGTTGTTTGTTTGAAACACAAACTGAAGCAGATAACTTACTAATGTACACATAAGTGCATACATTTTTTCACACATATGCACACTTAACTAAAATGCTCACATACACACACTTTTTTCAAATGCACACACACACACACACACACACACACACACACACACACATGCATTCACACATACAAGTGCATTTACCAACACACGCTTTTACACAAACTACATCCTTGAAAAGATCAAACAGATGTGTTTTCTGCCTTACCCAAGTACTGTTGTTCCTTCTGCCACATACAGTGATTCCTGAAACATAGTGCATAATAAGTAGCTGTCTCACATAAGGATGCACACAATGATAATGTCTAGAAGCGTTTTTCTTTCTTTTTTTAAAGTATGTCAAAGATTTGTTATGCTTATAAATGCAAGCATCTGTGGTGTTCCCTTAGTAGTGATGTGTTTTGTTTGATGTTCCATCAGAAATCTTTCTTCTTTCTAAAAATATTTCATTTTCAAACTGTCAATAGTGTTGTTCTTTTGGTGTTTGGTAACTAGTGAATTTTGGGTGTTTTTTTGCTCGTTAGTTATATTTTCAAATTAAACTGTCAATAGTGTTGTTCTTTTGGTGTTTGGTAACTAGTGAATTTTGGGTGTTTTTTTGCTCGTTAGTTATTGTTGTTGGGGGGGTGTGGCTGTCTTTTTTTCCCCCTTTAGTACATTTCATTTTAAAGTCAACCTCTTTCTATCATTGTCCATAATGTTGTTTTTTGACATTTGGAAACTGGTGAGTTGTGTGTGTGTGTGTGTGTGTGTGTGTGTGTGTGTGTGAGTGTGAGTGTGAGTGTGTGTGTGTGAAGTGTTTTTGCTTCTTCTTTTTTTTTAATGTTTTAGCTGTTGTTGTTGTTTAGTTTGTTTTTTGTTGTGTTTTTTTTGGGGGGGAGGGTGGGGGGGGGGAGGGGCTGGAGTGGATGTCTCTCTCAGATTTGTCCTTCAGAATAGCATTGTTTTTCTGATATTTGGAAACTGGTGTTTTGTCTGGTTTTATGCTCTGGGGTGGGTTTTTTTTCTTTCCGTTTTTGGTTTTTCTTTTGGGTTTTTTTTTTTATTTCCCAGACTTGGCCTCATTTGGAACACAAATAAAATGCATGATATCACCTGTGTGGTGGTGCACCTGGCCAAAGATGTGCGTGAGCCCAGCTGCAAGGTGTACACGTCCGACCCGTTCTCCACACTCCACATTTGCAGAGTGGAGCTCAGCAGATCGTTCAGCAGCAGTACCAGACATGTTCCTTCAGTGCTGTCACACACACACACACACACACACACACACACACACACACACAAACACACACACACACACACACCACATTTAACACAATCATTCTTTCTTTTAAAGCTAACAACAACAAAAATAAAATAAAATAAAACAGATAAATCCATGAATACGGTCAACATGATGATCTTCAAATTTTGATTTTCCTTCAAGCTTTAATCTGTTTCAAAACATTTCTCGAACTGAATATATTGCTTTAAAGAAAGGCATGTCATTCCCCTCTATTTCTGCTGCTGCTGTTGATGAAAACAGCACTCATGCACATTAAATATGTAATCTGCCCCACAGAGCAAAATAAATCAAGCCACAAATTAAAAAAACCCGATACAAATTATAAAACATTTGAATTAAATGCGTTTGAGCTCATCAGTACAATTTATGGTAAACATGTCAAGTCTATCTGTGACATTATTCAACAGATATACTTGGATATAAATCTATATCTTAAATCAACAATTCACACAAATCAAAATGTGGTGATACTATGGAAGTATGCTACAAAAATTCGACTGACTGACCTGTTAGCCTGAGTGCCCTGTGTTTCCAACAGGAGGAAGTCACTGATGCTTGTTTCACTTCCAAGGCTGTGTGGGGTCATACAGGACAGCATCACAAGTTCTGGCACAAGCCATATGCTGATCCGGTTCTGAGGTACGCACGTACACAAACACAAACACACACACACACACACACAAAGACAAACAGACACATACAAATACGCACATACAACACACACACATAAGGATGCACTTTAGTTTGGGCTTTTCACTTTAACCTTACAAAAGATTAACATAACTACATGTGCATTCACACATATGCACATGCACACAGGCATAAGCAAACTCACCGACTCACACATCACAGATTCACACACATTTGAATTTGTTTGTATTTGTATTTGTTGTTTTTTTTATCACAACAGATTTCTCTGTGTGAAATTCAGGCTGCTCTTCCCAGGGAGAGCGCGTTGCTACACTACAACAGCACCCTTTTTGTTTTTTATTTTTTCCTGCTTGCAGTTTTATTTGTTTTTCCTATCGAAGTGCCTGCTTGCAGTTTTATTTGTTTTTCCTATCGAAGTGGATTTTTTCTAAAGAATTTTGCCAGGAACAACCCTTTTGTTGCCGTGGGTTCTTTTATATACGCTAAATGCATGCAGCGTACGGGACCTCAGTTTATCGTCTTATCCAAATGACTAGCGTCCAGACCACCACTCAAGTTCTAATGGAGGGGGAGAAAATATTGGCGGCTGAGCCATGATTTGAACGTACTCAGATTCTCTTGCTTCCAAGGGGGACGCGTTACCTCCAGGCCATCATTCCACATATATGCAAACACACACACAAAATACACACTGACACACACACACAAAACACAGACATGCTACAAATGCCATTATGCACGCATTTATAAAGAAACGTACCTGTAGATCCATACATACATTCACAAAACATCACTACCTGCAGCCTGCCAACTGATGCAAATGCCAAACATCACAGCATATAACCACACAGACCACCATTTCTTTTACCACACATACACACATGAAAACATACACTAAAATTCAAAGGTGAAGACACAGATAGTGACATACATGAGCAAATGGCAGTTGGTACAAAGACACATACACATAAACAAACAATCTGCAGGGCACTCAGTTATAATACAATGACATCAGAGCAATCAACCAACAGAACATCTTATTACAGACAATATCAATTCAACACCAACCATCTGATCCAGACAGTACAGAAGTTTGTCATTTGAAGCCAGCTTTGCATTGATGATGGCACTGTCTGGAACAAAGCATAATAAATAATAACATCATCAATAAAAATAATAAAGGTCATGTCTATGTAATGGTAATTCAAATGTAAATCTCATGACACAATAGAATATCAATACATTTATGCTTGTTTGAATACATTGTCAGGTGGAACTGTCCAAGCCATTGTACAGACAGCACTCTATGTTACATTTGGAATATATAAAAGTGGTATGTCACAAACCCAAAGTTTACTAAAGATGAGCAATGGCCAAGCACTATTATGAAACAGAGCAAAATAAATAAATTAAGACCAGAAAAAAATAACCATAAAAAACTTGAGCGAAACTAATAACATAAAGTGAGGGATTACATTGCAAAAAAGACCAAAGAAAACACATTATTCATCTTAATATTTTAATAATATTTCAGAACAAAGGATCCTACCTGACTGAAATATGTCACCAACACAGTCATCAAGAGCAATGCAGTTATCCTGCCATATCCACACAGCAATAACACTGTCACCACCACCCTGTGAAAACAAATTCACGTATTCCATTCAAAGCAGAATAATTATTTCAGCAAAGAGAAAATCCCACCAAATTACCTCTACAGTTGAAATAATCTGATTTTTTTTTTCATGGAACTCTTTTCAGTAGGAAATTAGCACAAAGTAATATATTTCCCTTCTGGACTATGCGAAAACCACTCCTGGGACGATTACTGAGTAGTATTCGTGCATCACTTTCAGTTTCATTTGAGCAAAGAATTATCTAATTTATTGTTATGAAGTGTTCTTTGAAATAGAAAAATGTGATGCTCAATGCTATCACACACACACACACACACACACACACAGAGAACCATCTACATGGCTGCAGTTTTCAGATAGCAGTGTTCAACTTCAAGCCAGTTTTGAGACACATGTAGCTGTGTTCAGGATGTGTGAACAATATCTGCCTCCATCCCCTCCCTCCTCCACAAAGCAAGCTCCAGCACCTACCACAGTGATGACAGTGCCAGCACCCAAGGGCACAGCATCCCAGGTGACGTCAGTGTGAGCTTCTCCTGTCTGCACTTTCCTGAACTGCAGCTGCTCCTGCACCACGCTGGCCACAGTGTCAGTGCCTGAAGTTCAGGATTCACAAAAAGTTAAGGACCAGTCGGGAACTTGCACAATTTCTTTCTGAGGGCATGGTGAAATGATGCTGAATTTCCAGCAAACAGGTGTATGCATCCAGTATCATGAACAACACTTATAACAAGAGTTATCTTCTTGCGGGTGCACCTCAATTTTTCATTATGAAAAACCACAGCTATTGTTTATAAACCACTCAATAACTGTCAAGGTTTGGCTGTAACACTGATATTATAAGCTGTTCATGGTGCCTGTATGTCAAAAACAGTCATGTGTGTTTTCGAAGAGAGGCCAGTTGCAGACTATACAGAGCTTTCATAATTTAAACCATCTGTCCATTTTTTTAACATCTTATGAAAACATACCTTAACCTGCTTTCATGAAGTGGTCCTCAACTTTTTGTGAACCCTGTATATTGGTCTTCATATGAGCCTCTGTGTACATGTCAAAACCCGTTATCTTAGCCAAACTGTCATTGCTTTTTCACTGGTGGCGTAAACCATTTATCTTTGCCAAATTGTCATTGCTTTTTCACCTGTGGTCTAAATCTCTTATCTTCTTCGTCAAGCTGTTGCTTTTTCATGTGATGTGTCATTATACAAATGTCTAAACACTTATCTTAGCTAAACTGCCATTGCCTGCAAGTGCAGTGGTCTTCATTAGGCCACTTACCTTAGTCAAATTACTGTCATTGCCACCAAGTGGAATAGTCTCTTCAGTTCCTGTATATGTCTCCAAACCATTAATCTTGGCACAATTGTCACTGATTTCAGTTATACTGATTTTTGTCTCAGTCACCCTACATGTGTATAAGGCGCTTACCTTAGCCATATTGTCATTGCCTGAAAGTTCATCAGTCATCATCTGAGTGCATAGTTCCACTGTCTATGTTGCTTAAATTGGCCCAAATGTCAGCCACTCCATTCCTCAGTTGGAGCATTTATATCGCTTGTTTTTCTTTGCCTGCATTTTGTGTTATGTGTGCATGTGCATGCAGGTATATGTGTGTGTGTGTGTACACATGTGTGTGTGTACATGTGTGTGTGTGTGTGCTACTTCCAGGTCAAGCACCTGGTAGATCTCTTTCAAAAGGCTTCAAGTTCTCACCGAAACACTTTTTTCCCTTCTTTTTGCAAAATGTGCTTTGTTCATGACAAAGATGACGTAGTAATAGCATATCGTGCACACAGAGAACCTTGCATTTTTCTGAGTGTGACAAGAAAGGTTTGATTTCTTTTGCACAGTTTTAGCATAACATTGGTTAAGAAAAAAAGAAAGGGATGACACTTACCTTGAGTGAAAGCAGAGGGGCTGAAACCTTTAACAATGAACAGGAGTCCTGTAGCTGACAGCAAAATGAGGTCACAACTCTCCGTCTCTGTTGTTTTCAAAGACAAAAAAAAAAGGGGGGCGGGGGGTTAGCACACACCAGTGCCATGGTAACCACAGGCAGAGCTGGGAAGGGGCAGCAGGTTGAATCATCATTAAGCAAAACTCCCAACAGTCTTGTCACATAAAATGACATGTAACCAAGTAACATGAACTCTATCACGCTAAAATTCACACATACAAGCAACTTCCAGTTCACACTAGTAGTAACTGTGCAAGTTGCCATTGTGCAACTGTGTTGGAAACTCGTTCACACAAATCAAAACACAGTTATTTCGTTATCATTATCTTTTCTTTTTCTTTTTTTTTTCTTTTCATGGCGCTAGTAGTAATAATAACTGCACAGCACACTTATTTATCACTTATCATTTAATACTGTTATCATTATCATTACTAAATTTTATCTTTATCATCATGATTACTGTTATAGATATCATTACTATAATCATGATTATTATCATCGTTTCTTCAAGGCTCTTACCTTCATCACTTCTAAACACAATCCTGTGAAAGGCTCGTTCAGCTGAATTGATGACAGGCACCAAAGTCTTTTGTCAAACAAACATAACAATCAAATAAGTAAAGCACCATCACAACAGCAATATATACATATATATATTACACATATATATATATAAAGAAAATATATATATATATAAAGTATACAAATTTAATGAGATAAATGAAAACAAAATTAATATATACTGCTACATACACACAAAAACAAACAAACAAAACAAAAATAACAACCAGATTCCAATAGTAGACATCAGGCAAAGTAACATGTCTATAGATGCGCGCACCCACACACACACACACACACACACACACACACACACACACACACACACACACACACACAGATGCTATTTCTACTCAGAAGTGAGTCACAATGACTGCATGTGTGCGCGCACACTCACACACACACACTCAATCTCACACACATACACACACACTCAATCTCACACACACACACACACACACACACACACACACTTACATAACTGAAGAGATACTGCAGGGACTCAGCATTGAAGAGATGCAGCTTGCCGCCAGAGTCCACGACAAGCAGTAGAGAACCATCAGGGCTCCAGGTGCAATCTTCGACAAGATTCTCTGCAAACAAGTGCAAACGTTTAGTCCGAAAGCATCCAAAACATCTACTTTTTTTTTCTAAACTGAAAAACGAAGGAGACCAGGTATCATATGGGGGTGATGAGGGGAATGACTCATTCCATGGGGGATGTCTCCAAGAATGCTGAAACAAGAGGGCAAATCTTTTGCAATTTCAGTCTTCTTCAAATATTGAAATAGTATTTTTCCCTCACCCTGTCCCTGCTCTCCCAATCTATAATTTTGACTGTAAACCTTATTGTAAAACTATTACTAAACGTGTGGTACACGGAATTATTTTTAAAGTTTAAAAAAATATGTAGTCAGCACCAGTAAATACGAAATGAGATCAAGTTATAAATGAAAACTGATCTTCTGAGAAGAAATGACACCAAGAAACATTTTCCACAAGAACTATTCAAGTACTTGTGTGTGTGTCTGTGTCAGTGTGTGTGTATGTGAATTGTTATCTTTTTTTTAAATGAAAATAACAATATGCTGACACAAAAAATTAAAAGTAAACATAAAACATCAAAGTTTTTTTGTTTGGAAAAAAAATACTTAATCAAGCACAAAGCATCTTTATTCTGCTGAAAATCACTAACAGAATTGTGGAATCTCTGAAAGTTAAATTTGAAACTCTAGAGTTTAAATCTTCAATATAATAAATGTTCTAGAAACAACAAAACTTTTGTATAAATTGACAAATATTCATTCTCTATCATTTCAAACTAAATCCACAAAGAATATTTTACCAAAATGAGTTGTTCTGATATGCTGTGAATCCTTGAAAATGCTGAGATTGTGGTCCACCCCAACACAGACCAGGTCTCCAAATGCTGCTGACACAAGATTGTCTACCTTGCCGGCAACCTAAAAAGAATGATAACAAGATAATTACAATCAATAAATTATTTTTTAGATTTAATTTTTTTCATCGTATATCATAGTCATTATATATCTCTCTCACCACCCCTACATCTGTCCATGCATCTATTCATTTGTGTTATTGCCTCACTTTGCTGTTGTGCACCACTTGCTCTTTCAAAAAATGTAAACTTTAAAACAGAAAAACTGCTACCTTGCAGTTGTACCTTGTCTCTAAAAACCAGAAAACTCACACAGAACAACTGACGTTGATTAACTTAGTCTGAAAACCTGCATTGCTGTATGCCATATCATAGTAGGTATATTAAATCAAATAAGAAGAAACTATGGACCAGCATTTTCACCTCATTCTGTGTTGAAATGGTGGCTACAGTGTCCACTTGGTACAGGGCAGTTCCAGTCTCTTTGCGAGGACCAAAGTTTGTTGTCTCATCACCAGCAAATTCTGTCTGTACTTGATCCCAGTTCAGCATTTTGTCAGGTATTCTGAAAAGATAATAAGCAAGTGGCAAAGTAAAATTCTGTCCAGAAATATATCTTAATTGCACAAATAACTGTTAATAAAAACTGAACAATGAAAACTGAAATTCCTTCATTTGTTCTTTAACATTACATTGTTTGTGGGGGGGGTTTCATGAGTGAAGGTACCCATTATATTTTGTTCTTGTTCGTATTTGACTTTGGTATTCCTAGTTCTTTTTTTTTCTTTTTTTAAATTCTATTATTATATTTTATTTCATTTGTTTTATCTTTTATATCTCTTTTTCCCTCAAAACCTGGCCATGCGCACTGAGTTATGCTGCTAGTTAGGCATCTGCTTAGCAGATGCAGAATAGTGAAAATAGATTTTGTCCAAATGCAGTGAAGCTTCCTTGAATAAATGAACTGAACTGAACTTTCTGCAGATAATCATATTGCCCTGCGCAAATCGGATTGAGTGAGTGAATGTTTTATCACACAAACACACACACACACACACACGCACACGCACACACACACACCTCTTCCAAATGAAGAAGTGTCACTAGCTTTAAATTGTTGGTCAAAATAACAGAAGCAAGTACTTATGCTATATAAGCTGTTAATAGCCTGCAGCCTAATATTGTAATAACTATAAATCTTTTTTATGTGGTGTGCAAGGAGGCTACTGAGGTCAGCTTCAAGTTTTACTTTCTTGAGCAAGGTGGCAGAATGGTTATGACACTTATCAACCAATACTGTGTCAGTGAGACACTGCATGGGTTCAAATCCTGCTCTCACCCTTTCTCCTAGGTTTGACTGGAAAATTAAACTGAGCATCTAGTCATTCAGAAGAGACAATTAACCGAGGTCCCATGTGCAGCACACACTTAGTGCACTGAAAAAGAACCCATGTCAACAAAAGGGTTGTCCTCTGGCAAAATTCTGCAAAAGAAATCCACTCTGAAGTAGGTATACATATACATGCATGCACTCAAGGCCTGACAAGCATGTTGGATTATACTGCTGTCGGGTATCTGTCAATCCGATTTGCTGTATCGCATTTGGATTTGTCCGAACGCAGTTACGCCTCCTTGAGAAACTGAGACTGAAACTGAAACTTACTTTCCGGCTTCAATGAAGTGAATAAAAGAATGAGACGCATACTTGTAAAACGTTCTGTTTTTACAATATGTAAAATAATGGTACAAAAGCAGCTCTGATTTATCCACTGTGTATAAATTTCCCTGGTCATGTTCAAAGTGAACATTGTGGCAGACTGAGTTTGAGACTGGCATCAGTGGCAGTTGACTTTTAAAGAAATAGAAAAGGCAGGACACACTGAGTGACTGAGGCATAGTTTCAAGCATGATAAAAGCTTAAATACACAAAAACCTTTTCCACTTCCAGGATTTTTCCTTCAGCCACGAGAATTACCACTGAGTTAGACGACACACAATGTTTTACATCCAATGTCTGTCAATCATTTTGCGAACAACCCGCACTCTTCAAATCGAGCGCCATTTTATTTCACGGGAAGTAACTCTCCTTTTCGGGTCTGGTTTCGTCAACGCGCAGAAGAATTCCAGCATTCTCTCGCCAAAATACACTTTTCGTATTGATAGATCAGTTGTTTAAGCTCACGACCAAATAACGATATATCAATTAAAACGATATCCATTATCCATATCTTCAAAGGTAAAGCTCTGTGAACAATAGACTCTAAAACCATTGCCGCACATTTCACTCTGGTACGGGGGTCGACTCAAAATGAAAGCCTGCCCAACATCATTTTGACAACATGACGCAGGATGCAAACAGTGTAAAATATAAATAACTCGATTTAACAAACATAGTGGGGCATAACCGGACTTTCGCATCCTAAATTTAGCTCTAGAATTTTGGATGCTAAAGTGGGATTCATTCCGTCCCACTTTAACATCCTAGAAGTTACGCTCCAGATTCAGATTTTTTTTTTTTTTTTTTTTTTTTCCAAATAATAACAAGAGGAACTTTCTGTACCGATTTCATGAATTGTGTGAATTCGAGCTAATCCACGAAGTAGTTAATATGTGCATCCACATTTTCTTATGCTCTGTCTGTGAATTTTTCATAATGTTTTAACTTCGTAAGGTTAGTGCCGAGTGCCAGCCCCAACATACCACCCTGCCTCCCTGTTGGCCGCCATCAGACGACCACCATCTACCTTGCTACTTTTGACCAGGCCTTCTCTCTGGTATGAAGACAGCAGAAACCAAGTATGTATCAAGCCACAAGTGTACTGTTTATGCTCCTCATACTTTCCACTTTAGCATTGCTCCCAAGCCCACGACCAGCACTGAACAAAACTCACGAGTGCTCCATGGTACTGTGACCCTCACTCGCTCGAAGCCCATTGCTAACCAAAGCCCCAAACATCGCTTAAATGTGACTCTTTCCTTCCTGTGTCTGTTGTTGTCTGGAGACATCCAGACCGGACGAACCCTAGCCCCCGTACCGGCAGTATCTATCCCTGTGGTTGTTGTGAGGAACCTGTGACATGGACATGTAAGGGGGTTGCATGTGACAACTGTGACGTTTGGTACCATGCCACATGCATAGACCTATGTTCACATGACTACGACCTCCTACACCGCTCAAATGTACAGTGGATCTTCCAAAGTGCGATAGCACAAACCGTGCGATAGCTTTACCTTCCATAGTTACAACCCTCTCTCTGCGGATGGCCACCCAACCATTGACTGCTTCCAACACATCAACCTTTTCTCCGCTCAAAACCAGAAGCCGAAAGGACGCTACCTACTCACCCTCTACAACGCACACAAGACACAGACAACCCTCGGCCAACCAACACCAGTCAACCAGGAAACACCACTGAGGCCATCCCACCACCAACATCCAGCCCACGCATCCCCACCCCTACCCCTACCGTCTCCTGGGACCAATGGCAGTGGCCCTTCTACCAGAACCCCAAACCACCCACTCACTACATCCACTGAGCCCACGAATCCCCATTAGTCTCCACCCCTGACCCCTGGGACCAGTGGCAGTGGCCCCTCCCCCAGAACCTCAAACCACCCACCCACTACACACCACTCAACCAGTCCTAACTGAACGCCTACAACCTACCCAAAAAAAGCAACCTCCGCACCCTCATTGTAAATTGCCAAAGCATCATCTGCAAACTGCAGAATTTGCTGCGGCAGTGAAATATAAGCCAGATATTATCTTCGGGACTGAAGCTTGGCTACATGAGATGAAACCAGGCAAACCGCCAACGCAAAACCACATTAAATCTAGTGAGATTTTCCAAGACAACTACAACGTCTACAGAAATGACAGAAGTAGCCTCGGAGGAGGTATCTTCATCCTTGTGCACAAATCTTTGACAGTAATCGAACAACCAATGTTGACCACAGACTGTGAAATCCTCTGGGTGAAACTGAAGCTCCAAGACAGCAAGGACCTCTTCGTCGCCAGTTTCTACATGGCCCACATAAACATGCATGACCTTGACCAACTTCAAAAGTCCATCACTAATACTCTCACTGGAAATGGCAAAAAACAGTGCCACATCATACTAGCCGGCGATTTCAACTGTCCGGATATCAACTGGAAAAATCATACAACACACTCTAGTGGAAAAGACGACCAAATCCATGAGAGCTGATCAACATCACCTCATCGTCACTTCTCACACAAGTACACCATACCCCTACTAGACTACACAATACACTCGATCTCATCTTCTTCTCAAACCCATCCCTTGTAAAATCATCCATCTCAGTCCCTGGAATCAGCGACCATGACATGATTGTCACTGACACTGACACCAAACCTCAACGTTCACCGCCCCAAGCAAGAAAATACTACCAGTTCTCCAAAGCCGACTGGGACTCCCTCAGATCAACCTGTGATAGGATCTCAGAAAACATCACTAAACAGGCAAGTCTAGGATCCAGCATAGAATATTTCTGGTCCACATTCAAAACATCCCTACTCTCTGCTACAGACACACACATCCCACACACTGAGATAAAGACCAAGCGCCACCACCTCCCTTTGAATGGCTGAACACCACACTCAAACGCATGCTCCGCAAAAAAGCCGTCTACTGACATCAAGTGGGTGTCGCCATTTTAAACTTTTCAAAAGCATTCGACACTGTCCCCCACAAACATCTTCTTCACAAGCTGCACGAATATGGAATTAGAGGTCCCCTCCACACCTGGTTATCACTGAAACTTTCTCCAGCGCAGGAAGATGGCCGTCGTGATAGAGGGCGTCACATCCGAAGAAACCTCGGTGGATTCCGGAGTACCTCAAGGAACAGTGTTGGACCGCTCCTCTTCCTATGCCACATCAACGACCTCCCGGACAGAGTCAAATCCCAGGTACGCCTGTTTGCTGACGATTGCCCCCTTTACTGCCAGATCAACTCCCTACAAGATCACATTCAGTTTCAAGAGGACCTCAGTCAACTCGAAACCTGGGCCACTGACTGGGGTATGAAGTTTAACCCCAACAAGTGCTACATCCTCAGTATGCTGCAGTCAACCAACCACATCTACTCCCTATATAACACTCCCCTTCAGCACGTCCACACAAACCCCTATCTAGGTATTCAACTCTCCGATGACATGAAATGGAGCACCCACATTGCTTACACCTGCAAAAAAGCACACAGCACCCTTGGCTTCCTCAGGAGAAATCTGCGTTTCTGCCCCCTCCAATGCAAGAGAAATGCATATCTATCCCTCATCAGACCAGCCCTCGAGTATGGCTCCATCATATGGAGTCCTTACCTCAAACAGGATATTGATAAACTTGAAAAAGTGCAGCGCCTATCTGCCCGGTTCATAACCGGCGATTATAAATCCAGAACACCTGGTTCCATCACCAAGACATGATGCTTCACACTCTGCAACTGCCGACACTCCAACAGCGCAGACATGATCTACGCCTCATCTTCCTCTACAAGGTGGTTGAGGGGTTGATACCGGCCATACCACCTGCTGAGTACTTAACCCCACATAAACCAGGACGACTCATAAGGCCACGAATATCTGGCGATCAGTACGATACCGCCAGTGCGATCTCTAATCATATAAGAAACAGCACAAGAACATTCCAAGTCAGCAGATGTCAGACAGAGCAATACAGTCATTTTTTGTTAGCACAATAAAAGACTGGAACCACCTGGAAGAAAACATAGTAAGAGCACCAACTCCTGAGATCTTCAGTTTCAGTTTCAGTATCAGTAGCTCAAGGAGGCGTCACTGCGTTCGGACAAATCCATATACGCTACACCACATCTGCCAAGCAGATGCCTGACCAGCAGCGTAACCCAACGCGTTTTGTCAGGCCTTGAGTGAGATCTTCAAAAAACTATTTACATCTCAACAGTGAACCTCCTAAGCTGCGCACACTCCCACCCGTCGCTATAATGTCATAATCTTGGCGACAGCGATGTTCTAAACAGATACAAATACAGGTAACTTTTGACGATTTCCGTGACTCGAAGAACGTTCTTTCAAGGAACAGTTCAACCCGATCTGGTATCGTGTGCTTGACTGTTTTCTGCCTGACATTTAGGCAGCTCATAATATTTTCACGGCACACACACACACACACACACACACACACACACACACACACACACACATCAGTACACACATGCACACACCAACACACACATGCAGTGACGCCGCTCGAGCAAACACGCACACACACCAACACGTGACACACACACACACACACACACACACACACACACACACGCTCCAACGAATACCCACTGACACCGTGGGCACACATAACACACATTGGCACATGCACCCCCCCACACGGCATGCACATATGGACACGCGCGCGCGCCGGCACAAACACAAACACACGCTTCACTGAGCACACACTCTGGCACACAATTCAACGCAGACACACGGAGACACACATACTCAGACACAGACACACACAGCCACAGACACAAAGTGAGCGTGAATCGCGACAGTGCAACTCAAACCACAATGTACACACACACACACATACACACACCGGCACACCGTGCTGACACACTCATACGGGCCGCGGACACACGCTGACACACACATGCACACACCAACACACACACACACACACACACACACACAGAGGGAGAGAGAGAGAGAGAGAGAGAGAGAGAGATCTGTGTGCTTTTCAGGGTGGATTTCTTCTGCTGAATTATTTTGCCAGAGGACAACACTTTTGTTGTCATGTGTTTTTTTCGCGGCCAGTGCAAGTACGTGCTTCGTGCTGTACACGAGTCCGAGTCCTCGGTTTATCGTCTCATTCGAATGACTACACGCCCAGTTTAACTTTCCACTCAAACTTGGAAGACAGTATGAGACCCCCACCCACACTGTATTGGCAGAAAGAGGCTTGTCCGTTCTGCCAATTTCCTCCATTGCAATACACAAAATTCCACAGTTTATACAGTTCTTCTTTAATATATGGCATAAAGATAAGTACGTAACTTTTACAACCTGGGTTACTGTTGATACTGGTAAATGGCTGTATCGTGGTATTCTTTCATAATTTAAAGAAGCGTCTTAGATAGCATATTCAAAATAATCAAAAGTAATCATTTTTCAGAGCGACATGAAATACGAAACTAAAGTAACAGCTTTGCTTAACAAGATACACATGTTCTGTGTTCTGTGTTTTGCGACTTGGTGCAAGTACGTGCAGTCATATATACAGTTCTAAAACAAGACGAAAAAATGGGAAAGTTGAAAGCAAACTTATTTCAACATTTAACAAAAGAGGACTTCAGGGTTCTTCTTGCTGTGAGTATTAAGTGTCTGATTAGTATTAAGAGTTAAGGATTAGGGCTTTTACTTTGAGGTGACACCACTGTGCCAGTAAAACATGATATTGTACTCAGTCGCTGAACTTGCTCTTCTATTTCATCAGTTTGCTGATGAATCTCTGGTGATTGGTACATGCTAGGTATTTTCGTGTTTCTGTAGTCCACCGAACGCAGACACAGATTACAGGATCCTTTGCGTTCGTATTTAAGCATACACAGGTTCAGACACAGCAGGTTTACACATATGTTTGTGTATTGGGAAAATCGCCACCCTTCCCCCACATGGTGACCCCAAACCGAGGATCACCAGGACACCAGGGCGAGAATCCAGTGCCTCATCCATTAGATTCATAACCAAACTTTTTTGAATAATTGAATATGATTGCTGTTCGTAGTTATCTGTGTACATTAGAGAATCCATAGACAGTTAAAATAATATGATCTTGTGAATAGTGTTTAGCAGTTTACTATTTTTAATGCAGGCATGAACAAAGAATGTAGAGCCACTAATGTTACAGTTTTCATGTTTAAGACATAAACTGATGAGATATCAGATCACTCATTTTCAGAATCTGAAACATGAATGGACACTTGTCAAACAAATGTTATGTTTCTTATTCATCATATAGTATTAGAATGTCATGTTTTATCACCCTGCCAATGTCAGATCTGGCCTGAAGAGCATGTTGATTGTTTTTATCAACACAGGCAGAGTATGAAATTAAAAACTGATGTCACATTCACTGATTCCACACACAACACACACACATATCTGCGTACACTCCTTTCACTTCTAATAGTCTGTTTTTGAATGTTGGTTTATGTCCAAAATAAAGGTGGAAATGGGAATGAAGAACCATGAACTTGTGCCTGGGCATCTTGCTGCATCGATTGCAAAGTTACATGCGGGTGGATGCCACAAAGTGTTGATGAACCTCAGCCGGCACAAACTTGTTGCTTTCGAGAAAACAAAGAACAAAAGATGTAAGTAAACTATTTTGATTAACCCCTAGGCTGCCTATATGACGAGATAACTTGTCAGCGCAAGCATATGTACGTTTCGCTGCCAGAGTGACGAGATAA
>JAAQRG010018769.1:0-10000 GCA_011634625.1 Babylonia areolata
GGGACAGTGATAAATGAAGCAGGTATCACTGACCAGCCCACACAGCTTCAGGGCTGTGGCATCCTCTGCTGTATACACATGTGGCGTGTCATCGTGTGAAGTCTGACAGAAAGCAGAATCGCTGTGGCATCCTCTGCTGTATACACATGTGGCGTGTCATCGTGTGTCGTCTGACAGAAAGCAGAATCGCTGTGGCATCCTCTGCTGTATACACATGTGGCGTGTCATCGTGTGTGGTCTGACAGAAAGCAGAATGGACAAATGTTGTTCGAAAAACGTCAAGGGTATAACTGGACTATTTATAAAGGCTGAAGCTCGAAATTCCATCTTAAAAATATGATGTAATAAAACGAAAGAAAAGAAAAAAGAAAAAGATGACGTGATAAAGCTAGAAATGTATTTAGTCAAGTGGACAAGGTCGAGAAAATTCTGTTCTGTCAAACTGGAGGTTGTTCCTTGTTGATGTGCATGTTGTAGGGAGGTCTTACAGCTAATCGTCATTCGCTGACATTTGTTACTGTGTGATGTATTTGGTTTGCTGTCTGAGTTTTTGCTGTCTGATGTATTTGGGGTTTGCTGTCTGAGTTTTTACTGTGTGATGTATTTGGGGTTTGCTGTCTGAGTTTTTACTGTGTGATGTATTTGGGGTTTGCTGTCTGAGTTTTTACTGTGTGATGTATTTGGTTTGCTGTCTGAGTTTTTACTGTGTGAAGTATTTGGTTTGCTGTCTGTGAGTTTTTACTGTGTGATGTATTTGGTTTGCTGTCTCTGAGGTTTTACTGTGTGATGTATTTGGTTTGCTGTCTCTGAGTTTTTACTGTGTGATGTATTTGGTTTGCTGTCTCCGAGTTTTTACTGTCTGATGTATTTGGTTTGCTGCCTGAGTTTTTACTGTCTGATGTATTTGGTTTGCTGTCTGAGTTTTTACTGTGTGATGTGTTTGGTTTGCTGTCTCTTAGTTTGTCTGTAATGTGTGATGTGTTTGGCTTATCTGCGATCAGGGATGTGTCTGGTTTGCTGTCTTTCAGTTTGTCTGTCTTTCTGACGTTTTCACTGTCTGTGAGTTTTTGTTGTGTGATGTGTTTGTTTTGTTGTCTGTGGGTGTGTTTCTTTCTTTTCTTAGTTTAACGTCTTTTCACTGTAAAGTGATATTAGACGGGTGCGTGTGGTGTTTGGTTAGGGGGATGGGGACAATGGACGGAGGTGGTGTGTTTCTGTCGTTGTCTGTCAGTGTGTCTGTGCTGCGTGATTGTCACAACCTGCCTCCGGAACCGGGGACAGGCGATGGCAAGCCAGATCAAGACGGGCGCTCACGCCGAACTCGTGTCAAGAGAGAGCTCGGCACGAAAGTAGAATAAAAGAAAGAAAACAACAACAACAACAAAACAAGCAACAAACAAAACAACAACAACAACAGCAGCAACAACAACAACAACCCCCCCCCCCCTCGCCCCCCCCAAAAAAAAGCACACTCGTACCGGATGCACAGATGGAGATCCGTCAGATGTCTGTGGTTCAGCTGCAGTGTCACACAGGTGGAACTGGTTGCTCCTCAATTGTTGCCCGAATGGCGTTTGAAGAAAACAATCTCACTCTTTGCTCGATATATTCTGTTACAACTTCCTGCCATTTAGCAGGTTGGTCTTGGAACATACAAGGTTGTCATGCGATGAGGGCTGGTAGGTTGTCTATCCTGTGGTCATGATACACTTTCTGGACTACTTGTAGCTTGGAGTGTGTGTTGATGTTGTTGACAGGTGTGTTGTTTGACAGCATGGAGGGGATGTTGGAATGTGTCTTTCTCCCTGTGAGGATTTCAACGGGACAAGGGAGGGTTGGGCTGATGGGGGCTGTGTGAAAACACTAGAGGGTAAGGTCTGGGTCCTGCTGAGGTTCTCAATGTCCTTGTTGGTGTTATTCCGGCAGACTGCATCTCCGGTCATTAGCTTCGTCTTTTCCACTCACTGATGTGCACTGTTGAGCTGGTCCAGGATGGTTTGGTTCTGTCTGTTGGGGGTTGGGAGTCTTTCACCTCTGAAGATTGGACCATGTTCAACAGAGAATGTATTTCTGCATGACCAGTAAGATTGGAACTCTTCAGGCCGATCCTGGGTGGAATGTGCCCAGGTATTTATTGATAATGGTTCTGATGAACTTCGTGTGGCTGTGATCAACTTTAATATCCTCACGTTATGTCAAGCCCTTCTGTAGTGAATTATACACACTGGAATCAGATGTCCAGGTCGGGTGCTGTGTTATTTTTCTTGCTTGGCAGCCTTGCTAGTGTGTGTGCATGGTCATTATTGTAGCCTTGTAGCTTGAGCAGCATCCTCTGTAGTGGTGTAGTGGTGAAAGATTTGGGAGTCTGTTGTCAATGGCCATGTTGTAGTGGTTTTAAACATGTATCATAGAATGGTTGTATCATCATCAGTTTGTTTTTTCTCACTGTTTACTCGATACTTGTGTGCAGTTCAGTGTGTTGCCAATGGTCGAACCCAAGCAAGAAGTTTTCGTGTGTTCAGTTCCAGATATAAATGGGATTCCGATAAATATTTCGCATTGTGATGTCATGTATTCAGACCTTGTTGTAGGTCTTATTGATGGAGAGTCACACTTGCAAAATTGAATGAATATCTTAAAGTTGCCAGTGAGTGCATACTAGACATTGTTTATAACTGAGCCAAGAAGGCAGGGTGACTTCTCTTGGAGTACAGGAAAAAAAGAAAAGAAAAGGTTTTAATCAACGGTTTGAAAGGTTAGCATATTATTTTGAGTGATAGCTAAACTGAGTCAGATACAAGGTGTAAATATACGGAACTTCTGGTACTAAAGAGAGTTAAAATTATAACGACAATTTCTCCAAGATTTGCAAAGTGATTTGAATGATTCTCTGAATTTTTTAACGCTTTTCGCTCTGTGCAAACGCGTATATTTTGTTTGACCAGTATTTCAAAATAACTAGTGGTTCAATCATGTTAAAGCTGTCTTTAGTTCTGACTACCGATGATGTGAGAATGAATCCGGTGATTAACTTGATGTTAAGTATGTTAATTTGCCAATGTCAGGTATATTTGCCAACGTTATGTATGTTTATTTGACAGTGCTAGGTAGCCTATGTTAATTTGTCAGTGGTATACTTGTATATGACGATTCATGTTGAATGTATGAAGTTGCGGTTACTGTTGCCAAGATTAAACAATGATCATCAAAATCAGAAAACATGTGTAATATGCTGCTACATCTGCAAAAGCAAAATTATGTCACAATGATTAGTTCCATTAGAAATGCTTTGTACATGTGTGGTTTTGGTTAGTCCTGTTTCTGACGATCAGAAAACATTTTGTCACACAGCCTTTGAAACAGTGACATGTCATGGGTTTGTATCAGATTTGAAGAGAAGGACATTGACCTGCCGTTTTATCAGAACGTGTAATTACAAAGTTGTCAATATTTGTTTACAATGCTTATAGTGTGACAGCAGAGTGCTGTATATGGACGAGTTTGCGATTTCTTTTTTTTTCTGTCCTGTGGAAAGACCGACGTGTGTTCGATTCGTGTGATTTGACCGTTTGCCCCACTGACCCTAATTTTAATTCTTTGTCAGCTTGTAAGTTTCATTGCACAGTTCGTTATGTACATGTACCTGTATGTATGGCGTTGGAGGCATTGTGTCGGCAAGCGCGCACTGCGTTTATGTGTGTGTGTGTTTGATTGTGTGTGGAGAGGCGGGGTGGGGGTGAACACAGGGATGTGTGTGTGTGTGTGTGTGTGTGTGTGTGTGCGCGCGCGCGCCCGTCTGTCTGTGTGTGTGTGTCTGTGTGTGTCCGTGTCTGTGTGTCTGCGTCTATGTATTTGAGTGGATTTTTGTGAATGATATGAAGGGCATGTGTGTTCGTATTAGGGTGTCGTGCGAGGATGTGTGTGTGTGTGTGTGTGTGTGTGTGTGTGTGTGTGTGTGTGTGTGTCGCTATAGCAGAGCCATTAGTGAAGTGCAACCAGAGGAATCAAATGTATCTGATGAACTCAGTCATGCTATTTCAGAACAAGAAGTTGGAGATGCTATTTGGAAATTAAAAAAAGGCAAGGCTTGTGGTGTAGACAGTATTTTGGCAGAAATGTTAAAATCAGCTGATAATATTGCTATACATTTTTAAACAAAACTTTAACATTCTGTTTGATAAGGGCACGTATCCAGATGAATGGGCGAAGGCAATAATTGTTCCAATTTTTAAGAAGGGAGATAGTAATTCAACAGACTATAGGGTCGTGTCTTTGCTCAGTCTTATTAGCAAATGTTATACATCAGTGCTAAATGGAAGACTTGTTAAATGGGTTGAAGAAAATGATATGCTAACAGAGTCACAGGCTGGATTCAGGCGTGGTTATGCCACAACATATCATATTTTTACTCTGAACGCGGTTATTGAGATATCTTTATCAAAGAAGGGAGGTAAGCTTTACGCCTGTTTTGTTGATCTGAGAAAAGCATTTGACTCTGTGCAACGTCAGTCTTTGTTTGATATTTTGATTCAGAAAGGTATATAGGGGAAATTTATGAATGCTATCATTGCTATGTATAAATGTGTTACGTCTTGCGTACGTATTGAAGATAAGTTAACTGAGTTTGTTTTTTTTTATTGTCCCGTTGGCCTAAGGCAAGGTTGTATGTTAAGCCCTATGTTGTTTTCGTTGTTCGTTAACGAAATTGCATCAGCAGTTGAAATCAGTGGTATTCATGTTCTGTTTACAGTATTCGTAAACTCTGCGTTTATATATTTAATGCGCTGAAGATACGACAGGAATTCTGTGACAACAATGATAAAAGTTAGAATTAATTTACTATGCACAAGAAGCACATTTGTTCTACAAGTTACGTTAGTACGTATTTTGTTGTCACTGCGTGATCACCATTTTGTGTACTTTTGACCTCTTTCTAGGGGCCAGAGGCCTGTAGATTTAAGTTTTGTTCTTGTTCTTCTTGTTCTCTCTCATTGTGTGTGTGTGTGTGTGTGTGTGTGTGTGTGTGTGTGTGTGTGTGTGTGGTTTCCCACTCGTGATTTGGAGTGTAGAGTATGCATGTAGTTTTCATTTGATTGAGTTTTTATTACGGCCTGTTATTTCGTTTTCAGTCACCTTTTACACCGGGAGACACCAGCCCAGCAATGACAACCCTGCTGCTCTCTGGCACGTGGAATGATTCCACCACAGCGGACATGTATGGAAACACCCAAGCACTGCCTTGGCGGAGCTATCCACTCTACATGGCTGCATATTACATACAGGCGATCTATTTACCTTTCGTTTTTATGTCTGGTTTATTTGGAAACGTCATGACCATCATCATTATGCGACGTATGTCGTCAGATGATTCCACCGTGAATATCTACTTCACGGCTACAGCAATAATGGACATAATATTTCTGTGCGTTTCCACACTGCCAAAATGGGTAGGAGGAATTTCTGACTTCATCATAGCGGCCACACATGACGTGGTCTGCAAAGTTATCCACTGGCTGTACACAGGGGGCGGCACGATCAGTTGTTGGTATCTGGTGTGTATGACTGTGCACAGAGCAATGTCTGTTGTGTGGCCACATCGTGTCAACTTACTGTGTACACGCCGAACTGTATTTCTACTGCTTACAGGAGTCACTGTCTTCTTTGCCTTACTGTACTCACATTATCTCATTGGCTTCCATCTAAGTTATTATCCCAGTCATGGGAGATCTTTCTGTGTAGCAAATTACGATGACACAATCTACATGTATTTTTTTGAAAAGATATTTGTTTACCTAGAACTATTAGTGTACTCTTTTCTGCCATTCATGTTCTTAGCTGTGTCGAACAGTGTTCTTGTCTGGAAACTCAATGCATCAGTCAAAGCAGCTGGCAGCCACTTCAGCCAAGGGGATTCTGAGCAAGTTCAAGCCCGTAAGAAAGCAGCTGACTCTGTGACTTTGACTGTTATTGTAGTGTCCATGTCTTTATTAGCTTTGACTTTGCCAGCCTCCCTCGATTATATTCTGCAATATTTTTCTCAAAATTACGGAATATTATCTGCCTCCGATATGGCCAGATCAGTGTTCATTTCTACCATGTGTGGTTTACTTATGCACACCAACAGTGCAGTGAATTTCTACCTGTACTGTCTGACGGGAAGGAGGTTCAGGGAGGAGTTCATCAAGGTCATGTGGTGTGGGAGGAACAGACTTCAGCATGGTGCTCATCACTGACAGGAGATGTCACTGAACACACCACACGTCTGTCCCTGTACCCTTCTACTTCCGATATGAACCTGGATTAAAAGATGGACAGTGGAACGTTCAGGCTGAACTTGACCACCCTGGATGTAGATGAGGATAGCAGAGTTAGAAATAAGCTAGTTTCCATTTCACACATACACAGGTGCATAAACGTACCGCATTTTATTGATCCATTTGTTTCCTTATTTTCTATTTATTCAGTCTTTTTGTTTATTGTTATCACCATTGTTTTCTCTTCGAAGTCCTTTAGTGCAAATGCCTGAAGAAAATCATAAAATCTTCAAAATCATTAATAGTCTGTCCACACATATTGCGATGGAACACTTTAAGTAGATTGCTTGAATGACGTGCTTTGAATTAATCCTCATTATCACAATAGATATGGACAGGAAGAGAGGGGGTAGTGAGAGAACGGGTAGAGACTGCATAACGTACACGACTGGTCAGTTTGATTGCACAACCAATAGCAAAAACAACAACAAAACAAATACAGTCAACAGCATCAAAGACTTCAGTTGATAAAAACACCTGACTTGTAATGAATGCGCTAATATCATTAAGGATTCATTTCCTTTGCATTTGATTTATTTGAAATGGTTGAATAGAGTACCAAGTCCTTCTCTCTTTGCAATACGCAGCCGGTCGCCACCATCAGATTTCACAAGGCCAACACCGCCAGCGCCTTCGCCAATAGGTGCTTCTCTCTTTGCAATACGCAGCTGGTCACCACCATCAGACTTCACAAGGCCAACACCGCCAGCGCCTTCGCCAATAGGTGCTTCTCTCTTTGCAATACGCAGCTGGTCGCCACCATCAGACTTCACAAGGCCAACACCGGAAACGCCTTCGTCATTAGGTATTTCTCTCTTTGCAATACGCAGCTGGTCAGTGTCTGTTGACAAGCAGATGAAAAAAAGAAAGAATTATTATCAGTAGTAGTAGTAGTGTCTGTCTGTCTTGGTGTGTGTGTGTGTGTATGTGTGTGTGTGTGTGTGTGTGTGTGTGTGTGTGTGTCTGTCTGTCTGTGTCTTTGTGTCTGTACAATGCACAATGCATGATGCACTAATCTTAATATAACTAAACAGTACGAATACAACACATTGCATTAACTGAATGCGTAACAGGAAAAGAAAGTGTAAGATGACAAAGACGTATACAGAACAAAAACATAGGGCATACATGGTGCATATTTGTGTGTGTGTGTGTGTGTGTGTGTGTGTGTGTGTGTGTGTGTGTGTGTGTGTGTGTGTGTTCTTGCTTTATAGAAAAGAAGAATCAGCTTCATTTCAAAGAGAAGAGCAGTTTGTATGGTCAGAGGAGAATGTCCAGATATTCAATGATGAACTTGACAGTCATCATTTTCCGGGATGCCGAGATGCCGATAGAATACTTATGATATATAAAATTTAAGATTGATGAATGTGTCTTTCATGTGCGTTGTATGGAGCTGCTGCTTGTGTGATCTGAAAGGTTGCAATAGGAATGAAAGAATATGATGAATGGTTTGATGAAAAGTGTCAACGAAAAAGAAGAGAGTAGTAAAGGGTCTTCTTAGGAGTTTCCAGCGGTACAAAACTGAAAAGAATCGCAAACAGAGCTATGAAAATGAACGAAAAGGACATTCTATTTAAATAGAAAAATAGAAAAGAGAAAGAAAATTACGGTCAAAGAAATTAAAGCATTCGATCAAAACTCGAGCTTAGTTTGGGCAACGGTAAGATCAGTGAATGATAATTTTATTATTTTCATTTAAGAAAAATATAACATTAGCTGTCAGCAGTGGTACGATCATTTGCTGCAGTCTTTACAACAATTAATAACACTAACCCCGAGAATGATGCAGTGGTTGATGACGCTGGGGATTCTAATGAACCTTTAATTATGAACGACCCAATCAGTAGACAAAAAGTAATTGACAGCTTAAAGAAATTAAAAACAGGTAAAAGATCAGGGCCAGACAGAATCTGGATTGAGATGCCAAAACAAGCAAATACATCTGTTGGCGATTTTCTATGTGTTGGGGATTTTCTCGTTGTACCGTTTAACAAATTATTTTGTGATGGAATCTTCCCTGCGGACAGGGTAAATAAATCATCGTTCCAGTATATAAAATGGAGACTAAACAATCCGGATAACAATCGTGGAGTTGCTCTTACCAGCATATTAGTAAACTTTGAATAAAAGATCAACAAAATGGGCAGAACAGGAAACAATACTGAAAACAAGCCGGATTTAGATGGGGGATATAGCACCATAGATCACATGTTTACTCCTTTTATGCGAACACAGCTACTGAAAAATTCAAAATTGTGTGTTGCCTTTGTGAATTTTAGGAAAGTCTTCGACTCTGTTAACAGGAACATGTCGTGGAATATTTTGCGAACAAGTGGAATGAATGACAAGTTACACATGGCGATGCCAGGGACTAAGATATGAAGAAGGCTTTATTTTGGAATTTACAGACTTACTTGTTGCTTCATATAAACAAAGTTCGCGTTCTGGAATGAAAAATTACAGAAAATATAATTGATTTCTTTTAGTTTTAAGAGTATGCTCAAGCCAGGAAAATATGTTAGTGTGATAACAAATAAATGACATACGATAAGTATTGAAAGATTTAGACTCAGACATGGCTTACACGCACAACCAAGAGGGTTTTACACTGACCCATCCACACTCTCCCCTTGTCCAGTGTGTTGGTTCCTAAAGGAGGATGAAATGCATATTTTATTTCATTGTAAGCCATTGAATAATGTTCGTGAAAATGCATCATTTCCTAAAGAGGCATTGCAGGAAGGGGTGTCACTGGTGTGTTGGAAATGAATTATCATGACGATAAAATAAGATCACTTGCGAAGTACATAGCTGAAGCATATAGTACTCGAAAGAAGATCAATTGATGTTAGTAGCTTCATTCCATAGACAGAAAGACTAACTTTTCGTTTTCGTGAACTGAAAGAATGGATGGTCGAAAGTTAAATTACTCCAAGTCCTTTTCTTTTCTGTTCCATTTTGTTTAATTGTTTTCATCACTTTTTTCTCGTTTGAACCACAATGTCACTAGAGCTGTATAGCTAATGACAAACATTTCAGTGTTCAGTGTTCTCTCTCTTTCATATCTATCTGTCTACCTATATATCTATAGTTCTCTATTCATACTATTTATTTATTTATCTATCTGCCGTTTGTCTTCACATATAAAACATTATGCTTTTTCTGGATACATTTCTCCTATTAATGGCTGTGTGCACCTCTGTCAGTGTATCCGTGCATCAATATTCAACGTTATTCTGATGTTCTATAATGAACAGAGAATGCCCTCTTCTTCTTCCTCTTCTTCTTCCTCTCTTTCTCTGTGAAGTGTCATTGGGGCGTGGCACTGGAGAACTGTTCAGATTCCTCCAGGTCTGTCAGTTGTGTGTCAAAGCCAGGTCTGCTAATGGTGTCCTCGTCCTATCTGCAATATTGCCAACCCATGTGGCCATACCAATTTTCTGTTCTTACCTGTCAGTAGATCTCCATACAACCAGTGTGCTGTTTGATGATCTGACAATTTTGTTCAATAGTGATTTGATCAGATGATCAGTGTATCTGACGATTCATTGCATACGTATACATATTAATACTCCATACAGTGAACTTACTTCGCTGTCTCCCTCCAAAATAATATTACATTCAAATGTTTTCTGTTCACAGCATGTTTATTCCTTCATCATTTATCATTGTGATGTGTAGAC